>PVJA010001842.1:24008-117438 GCA_004027025.1 Myocastor coypus
TCACGGCCCCTGCTTGCAGGCACTTTAATCCACTGAGCTATTTGGCTGGTGCTCCTTCCATAATTCTTGATGCAACAAAATTGCAAGTACATATTGTGACCACAATGTCACTGAAGTTTGCTAGTCCTGTCAGAGCAAAATACCATGGATTGGTCGGCTTAAGAAACAGAAGTTTATCATTGTGTTGGAAGCTAGGCGTATAAGATCAGTGAAGGGGCAGGTTCGGTTTGTTCTGAGGCCTCTTTTGTCAGCTTGCAGGCTGACAGCTTTTGCCCTCACATGACCTTTTTTCTGTGTGTGTTTCTCTGGTCGTATCCTCTTATAAAGACCACAGTTACAATGGTGTGGGATCTAACCTGGAGTGATTTCATTTTAGTTCCACCTAATCTCCAAACATAGCCCTATTCTAGAAATGTGGGCTAGGATGCCATCATATGAACAGAGCTAGGGGATCTTTAACCTATAATTAACACTTAGAATCCAAGCTTTCCTTTAACCATTAGAAGCTCTACATACATATCAGAAGAACCTAACAGCTGTGAACAAACAGATAAACTTCTATCAGTGCTAAGCATCATACTGCCAGATCCCTAAAACAGAGTCACTGTTGCTCCAAACCTGTTAAACTATTCCCCGGTAGGTGCAATATACTATGTTAACTCAAACCCTTTTTGATCACTTGCACATATACTAGGTATGCCTCTTCAGAAATAGTCTGGAATACCTATTAATGCAAAGGGTAATTTACAGTCTTGCAATGTGTGTTAGTGAGGATGCTAGGGGAATGATTTGCTCCAACCTGTGACTCCTGAGCTATGGAAATAATTATTATGCTCTCCTATTATCAACACTAATAGTATGGAACTCCTGTGATGATTAACACATAACGGATGCATCGTTAACATTATCTAGAGGCTAATATCATCTAGAAAGGGTATTTGGCTCTTACTTTCCATGCTCAAAGTTTAGCAGGCCACCTTGTGATCTCTTTAAAACTGAACTGGTGTATACATTATTGATGGCAAGATTTATTTCAATAACAGTTACAGTAAATATCAATGCTTGCATTTGGAATAGTTGAAAGTTTTTTAGTGTTAGCATCTTAAAATCTTAAAATTAGTTTGCTGACTCTTTCCTGTTTGTGTGTAAATCTTTGTGGTGATTCCTTGAAGATTGTATACCATGTAAGTAAAGAATCAGTAATTGTAGTCATGTATAAGAAAATAATTTCTTAATAAATTACATTCAAACATACTATTAGAGAAAATAACAAATTTTGTAATTTAGTTATGAATTAGAATTTAACTGTAGGACTAGGGAGATAGCTCCGTGGCATAAGTATCTGTCTGGCAAACACAGCGTCCTCAGTTTGATCCCTGGCACCTTCTCCCCCAAAAAAGTCATAGTACTAGGATTTAACTGGTATAAGGTTTGCCAAAATATGTACAATTCATAATATCTACATGTAGACACATTCAGAGACTAGTAAAAGACTCAATTCTCCATAAAATACACATAAAACATATGCGGGGCATTTGTCTACAACTCTCAGAGGAAACAGGAAGCTTCCTGAATCTGACAGTATCCCTGCTCATTAATACTTATGAATTCATGGCTGAGAAACTATGATATTCTATTTTCATTGATGAGTGAGTTTAACCCTAGTTTGAAAAGGCTTAATTCTTTTTTACTTTGTTTTGTGGCAAAAATACTAAAAACACCAACACTAGATAGGTTTGTGCCAACTTCTATGAACACCCTCCCCCTTACCCACACTCAAGCTTTATTTCTGCCCTTTTTTGACAGGTGGAAAAAAGTAATCCGCACATCTTTCCCCAGAGCCTGTGGTTGATGATCTGCTTGCTAGTGACACTAGTCAAGCCCATTTTTATCTAACAACACAGCGGTCTTTAGTACTGGCACCAGGTTGTGTCACTTGCTCAACAAGCTTTGATTGTATCATGTGGCCTTAGTAGCCTGCAGTAGGCATGGAGATGAACTGCCCAGAATGCCCTCCTAGGACTTGCTGGCTGTAGCAGTGAAGTGGGCAGCTTGCCTCCAGCTGCTGGCGAGGTATGGCTGACAAAACCACCTTGTTTGACTGCCATCCCATGACTGAGTGAGGTGAGGATTTCAGGACCTGACCCATTTTAAGATGACAGCATTGGCAGGCAAGTTGCTCTCTAGAATTTGCTTCAGGTGCCAGATGATTTGTTGGGGCTGCCTAGCATTTCACCTTTTTCTCTGATCAGTACTGCTTCTTTCCCCTTCTTTTCACAGATTACCCGTTAGCGTCTACACTCTGCTTAATTCAGGAACTACTTCAGGAGAGCCCATCCTTCCACAGACTTCCGGTTTGTCTGATCTCCCAGCTGTCTTGGCTTTTCTTCCAACATTCCCTAATGCGGTGGAGCTGGGGCATCTGATAACAGCATCTGAGAATTCAAATCTGACAAAAAATATCATGGAATATTTTAGAAGCACAAAAGTTTTTATGCATAACTTCCTTCTTCATATGGTTGCATCAACAAACACAGAAATGTGGTACACTTTCCGTTGGCACAAAGCTCATATTCTTAGGATAAACCAGTGCTTTTCAACTCAAGGGCATTGGTACAATTTTGTAGACTCTGAGGGATTTTAACCAAAAGGTGAGAGGGCAGTGTCTAAGCTATGTCTGCACTCTGTTTCTGAACTTCAGTAAGAAAGAAGAGAATACTAAGGCAAAAGAAAAGCTGTAAAGGTCACTAAAATAAACATACAAGCCTCCATTTTCCTAGATAAAAGGAACAGTGAAATTCAAGCAATAGGATATTTATTGTGATAAAATAGTGTCTGAAGAAAAGTACTGCTACATTTAAGCAGAGGACATATTTTCTTCCTAAGCATATTCAATTATTCATTCATTCATTCATTGATGCATTCATTCATTCATTGCATACCCACTGGTGAGACACGTGTCTGTGTTTTTGAAGGACTGTCACCATTCGTATTATCATGCATGTTAATCTCTATTTGTGTGGGCTAAATCCATGTTGTATGAGACCAGAATGCTGTGATTCATATGAAGAGTTTCATGAGTTTTATCCAAAACTTAAATTTCTGTGAAGGAAGACATGGCTTTGCCCTTGATCTTCTCATTGAATTCTTTTTAATATTAATGTGCTATTTAAAAATGCATCATTTTCCTACAAAGTAGCTCGGTGGGCGGCCTTAGAGCCCATGGGCAGTCCACAGGCCCAGAATGCAGCAGCTGATGGCTATTTATCACACACAGCTGCAGGCTTCCAGGGATCAAAACTTGAAGCATAACTTTACAGCGAAGAATGGCTTCTATCAATCCCTGGTATTGAAACCTTAAGGTTTGTGTGACCTAAACTACCTAATTCCTGGGAAGACAATTATGTGCTACTACTTTTCTTCAAGGTGAAAAGCTCGTATTTCTTTCCTTAGCTCCATCACAAGTCCCTCCAAGTGGAGCACACACACTCCGTGGTTTGTCTCCAAGCCAGCACCAGCATCAACAAACACAGAGGGTAACAAACACTTCCAGTATGCAGCAGGCTCGAAATATCCTTGTGTTCGAAAGAGGCAATATATTGAAAGACACATTTCCAGCCAAATTTATGGACTGCTGCTATTTCCACCTTTATTACGTGCTGCTAAAAATATAGGATTAGATTGGGGCCAGACAGATGCTGTAACTACTGTAGGAAAGCAATATAAATTCTAGGTAGGAAACTGTAGACACAGAGATAGAACCATGAAAATATAAGCTGAGTGGTTCCGCTTTAACTCAGCAGAAATACTTGTTCTACTTAATGTTTGTTATACTCAAATGGAAAATCTTAAAGGAAACAGCCTGAGAGCAAGTGAAACTAGAGACTTTTATTCAAATGAGTACAGATCTGAAGACAGGTTGAGTCCAATATAATTGTCTGACGGGCAGATAGGGGCATAGCTAATCTGGCACTGTATCATTCTGAGACTACAAGTTAGATTCAGCAATATTCTATCTGTTTTCTTCCCCATAGATGTGCTTATACTATTTCACTTGGAGTTTTTTCATGTCACTCTAATGGGAATAGTGCTTAGGAATCATGTTGGTTATTTAGAATAGATATTTCTCAAAAAGGAGAAAAACATTCATTAAGTAATAAAATATGTTTTTTTTCTCTATGTGTGTAAAATTAAGTAAAGTGTTTTTTTATTCAAAAAATGTATCAAGGTTGCTTAGCCTATGTCAGAGTTTCATTCTTAGTCCTTCCTTCCCTCCTTCCTTCTTCCCTCCTTCCCTTCTTCCTTTCTTCTCTCCCTCCCTCCCTCCCTTCCATCCTCCTTCCTTCCTTCCTTCCTTCCTTCCTTCCTTCCTTCCTTCACTTACTCATTCATCCAAGATAAAGTGGTAAGTTTGAATTACATGGGTCAGAATTTTTAGAAGGTTGAATCCTTTAATGAGCTCCATCACTACCACGCAGTTGGGACCTATCATGGTTAATTAATTGCCCCTGTATTTAACTTTCCTTGTATCCGTGGCTTTTTCAGGTTGTCTGCATCAGCTTTGCATAGTGACTGAGCCTCGTGGCCTGCCTGCAGAATGGAATCACGACAAAACTGGAGCAACCACAGGCTGAGGGAGTTTGTTCTATAGGACTTACTCATTCTGACTCTCCATAGTTTCATCTGGAGAAGCAAAGTAGAAAATTTAAATATGAGCATTGTTTTTAAAGCCAGATTTTAATTCTGCCTTTGCTATACATGGCTATGAGCTTTTATTCAACAAATCCCTTCACTTCTCTGAGCCTCAGTTATTTTATCTAAAAAGGAGCTCAACAGAGCCTAGCTCAGAGATGAGAATGAGTGTCAAGAACTTACTGCATTTATTAGCAAACTGCAAGAGGTGATGCTGGCCCTGGGTGGATTTTAGCGATTATGGGATTAAAATGGACATAACGACACCAGGGAAACAACAGACCACAAAGAAGGCAAACTTCTGGAACCTAGTACCCCATGCAAGGGTGTCACCATGTGAGGGGGAGACTCACCGAGTGCCCAGATGGTGCAGGAAGGTGCTGGAAACTTGAGGACTTTCAGCATTCAGGCTATATTTATATGTCTTGAAATCATCAGAAGATAGGTTCAAGTTTTCTCTTTTACCCCATGCACCTGCACTCAAAGTGAGGAAGAGGTTGTGTCTGCTCAAGATGTTAGGAAGGAGTTGTAGTCTGTAAAGGCAACTGGTCAGAACTGAAGTCACAATGATGATGTGCAGGTAAAAAAGTTCTAGTAGGATCCTACATCAGTTTTCAATTTTAAAATTTCTTTATAGTTTCTGGATGTTGACTGACACTTGGCCAACTGACCTGGAATACAAAATTATATTTTATGTATTTTATACAAGAAAATACACAAATTCAAAGTCCAGAGATTACGTATCTTCTGGAAGTGGCCAGGGCCAGGGATATAGCTCAGTGGCATAAGCACCTGCCTGGCACATACAAGGTCCTGAGCTCTATCCCTGAATGTAAAAAAGAGAAAAAGAAGAAGAAATGGTCATTTCATCATGTCTAACGAAGTAAAAGTGTAATCAAGTAATCAATAACAGATTTTTCTTACTTGCATCTTTGTCTGTCTGTCTGTCTGTCTGTCTCCCTGCCTGTCTTTCTCTCTTTTCTACTTTTGGCACAGGAATTCAGTTAACTCAAGTTAATCTGGAATGTTCATGTTATTTACATGAAAAGAGACATGAGGTGACCACAACTTCCAGCGCTGAGTAATGTTCTTGTCAAACTACAGAAGGACATTTACCACTAAGAACCGATACAAAACTCGTGAGCTTGTTTCTGTCTCTGGAATACACTTGAGCACTACTCATACATAGGGCTGCTGTGTTGAGTACCTCTGATTTGTGACTAAAACAAATTTATTCTCAAACAGTTCTAGGGGCCAGAAATCTGGAAGTAATGGGTCAGCAAGGTTGGGCTTCCCCTAAAGGGTATAAGGAAGAGTTCTTCCTTGTTTCATATGTGTGTGGCTCCAGTTGCGGCTTCCTTTCATGGCCATCTTCTGAGTATGTCTCAGAAGCTTTTCTCTCTCTCTCTCTCTCTCTCTCTCTCTCTCTCTCTCTTTCTTTAGGAAGAGAGCTCTCTCTCTTCTTCTTAAAATGACATTAGCCATATTAGATACAAGGCCTACTATAATCCAGTATGTTATCATTGTAGCTAAGTATATCTGTCAAAACCCTATCTCTAAATAAAGTAATTATCTGTAGTCCCAGAGGACATAAATTTTAAATAAATATTATTTGACATAAATTAAGACATCAAAAAAGTAACATAATATATAACAATGTTTCTGTCTTGCTTAAAGTGGCAAGAAACTCAGTCATTGTTTCTTAAGAGTATTATTTGTAGGTCTGATGACAGCTCAGTGAACTAAGTACCTGCTTAGGCAAGCCACAGGGATCAGGGTTCAGTCCCCAGGACCACATGCCACACCAGCCCCGCCCCAGGTATGCTGAGCCAGAGACCAAGCCCAGACATGGTGGTGCACACCTGTAATCCCAGCGGTGGGGAGGCTCAGAACAGGAGGATCACTAAACTGTAGTGACCTTTCTTTTTTTTTTTCTTTATTTATTTATTTTGGTAAATTATATTGACATAATTTAGTTGATAGAAGAAAAAAAAAACCCAAAACTCATGTTTAATAAAATATAAAATGTTATTATTTTGTGCTTAACAGCACAAGCAAGGTTTAAATGGAGAACACACAAAACAGACACCTTTTTCATTTCATTTTAGCATGTTGTGATATATATATATATATATATATATATATATATATATATATATATATATCTTTATGATGGAATTTTATGGACATTGGAAAAAAGACCAAAAAAAGACAGTAATCCTTGACACATACATATCACCCATTCTATCCAGTTGGGTTTTTTTATTTTTTTATTTTTTTGTATTTTAGGAAGGGTCTACAGGGTGCTCAGGGTCTCACTACTAGATTGGACTTGTAGTGATCCCCTGTACACCTATAAAACAAGGAAGCCATACACCTATAAAACAAGAAAGGACTTGGGTTTATTTTTGGGGGATTTTTTTTTTTTTTTTTTTTTTTTTTGGTAATAAAAAGTAATACATGCCAAGTATATGTGATTCTTCCCTATTACTGGTCTAGCAATCACAGGTCCTGAGTTCCATTCTCAGGTCCACCACCGAATGCTAATGATTTATCAATTATTCCATATCTGTAAAATAGGGAAAATTGTACTTATTCCAAATTTATGCTGAGAGTTAAATATGGTAATGGAAATGAAACTACTTTGGATTCTGAAAGAAAAATGCACTTGCGATTGCCATCATTACTGATCATTCCACTTAGAAAGTGAATAAATATTCTTGACAAAGCATAGGCATTATTGTCTCCTCTAGTTATAGAATAAGAGTGGCCACAACTTTTTCAGCAAAATTCTATGTGAGTGACTTCATAAAAATTACTTCTACTGCTTATGATGCCTCTGCAAAACAGGCTGTATTACCACCATTCTACAGAGAAGAGAAAACGGACTAAGTGAGCTCTAAACCAGCTCAACTCAAACAGGAGCCTCAAGGTCATACAGCTTGGAAATGACCAGAGCCAGTATCCTCTGCTAAAATCCAATGAGTTTTCTCTTTTCTGCACTCCCCCAAGGTCCACCTGGGAATTCGCCCCCCCCACACACACACAGACACACACACACACACACACACACACACACACCTCATTGCATCTTCTCACCACTTCCCTGCACTAAGGATATAGTGCAGATTGTTCATTTGGTTTTTTAAAAAGATAACCTCAACCATTATTTGATGGTACTTGAGCTTAATCAAAATGAATTGTTTGAGAGAATTTTTCAGTTTTCATCTGGTTACTAGTGGGCTCTGAATTTCTGTACTTCTGTGCTGATGGACTCAAAATGAACTGGGAGTGTCCTGTGTTCAGTTCTGCTAACTTAAGTACAGCCCCTTCCTACTCCACCCCAGCTTAGTGCTGGCTTTGCTGATGGCAAACAGGGGTTTTCCTGCTGCTCCTGGGCTCCAGGTCAGCTGGGACCCATCCGGCATAGGGAACTCTGGGGACCAGCCAGTTCTCTCTGCCTCTCCACTGGGGAGAACATCTGCAAGTGTGAGGAAGATGAAGTTTACCAATATAGCACTAATTTTCAATTAGTTTGCATTCTATCATTTTAACTTTTCTCTTATGCTAATGTACCTAATTTCATGCTGCAGTGTTAATATTTTGCAGGTAGGTTTGTGCTCAGAAATGTTTCAATGACAGAAAAAAAAAATAGAAGTCTGGAGCAGTACAGTGGTGTGATTGAGTACCACTATGGGCTTGGACTAGCATGCTTAGGAATATGTGAGCTAGTCTACTTGGGGGAGTTAGGCCAGAGAAGCAACACTTCCTCTCCACCTCCACCAGGTATCAGATTGTGCCTGCCAGAGTAAGTCAAGGTCTTTATGCTAATCACCCCATATCCCAGTCTTCCAACCTTTCCGTAATCACGATCCTGTTGCACCGAAACCATGGGGAGAGCCGACAATAAGCAAAGTGCAGCGTGGACTGAGCTCTCCTTTCTCCTACAATAACCAGCATCACAGCAACTGGAGACAGATAATAACATGATAAAACTGAAACATTCACTCCAGCAGTTAATTCTGATGAAACCTAGGCGGTATCTAATAATGATTGAGATGAATTTGTTTAAAGCAAATGATTAATTTTCAATGCCCACTTTTCCAGTTCGTGACCACTGAGACTCCTCCCGTGACCCTAAGTCACCTTGGATTTACCTTAATTTCTTAAACAAGAATATATGCTCTCCATTATGCAAAGACCTTTTTTTTTTTTTTCTTTCAGCAATGAACCCTGTCTCACCTCCTCTTGGCTTTTGTTAATCTGACAGCCACACACTCCTTTCTTAGGCAATCTTGCAAAGCCTGTCCTATTCAAAACCATTTCTGTGGTTGAGGTATTTAATGCAATTGCAGAAGTCCTTTGAGTGTGACATCCCTGTTATGGAATTGTGTTTGGAATCTATCCTAAAGGAAAGGAAAAAGATTGTGTTTATTTTATTTGAACATTTCTTATCACAGAACTATGTTGGAGACAAACCCCGATGACACAAGCATTCAAACACCACTTTCAGATGTAATACTGATTTATAAAGCAGCAGTGCACAGCTGCCAAACTTCACTCTTGGATACAGAAGGTCTTCAATCGCCAACAAATTATGGACAATTTTTTTTTATCAATTTACAAATTCCAGTTTCTTATGAATGTCTCACAGTCCTTAATATTCTAGTCACCTTCCTCTTCAGCTGTCCCTCTTAAAATCTGTAAAGGGTGGGGGAAGGGGCAGGAGAAAGTAGAGCATTTGTGAAATAGAAGCTAAAAAAATCTAGATCAACTTTTATCCTTAGGCAAATTATGCACAGAGTTAAATTAAACCACTCTATGCACTTGTAGATTGAAGAATCAGAGGTGGAGGAGGGGTCAGAGACACGGAGATCAAAGTTTCTGTTCTTTGAACAAAATCCCTTTGAAAAGCCCCCGTGCCACCTATGCCGCTTGTTAATGTTTTGAAGGGGAGTGTCTAGTGGTGTCATCAGCCACCGAATAATTTTAATACCATATTTTATTTTATTTTCTGTGTGCAGCCAGCTCTATTTAGCAAAGCACCTGATCCTTTGCCAGCTCTGTTTTACGTCTCTTAAGGGAATATTTTTGTTAATTGCAAATATTTGATTGACAAACATAGGATACAATTAGCAGTCAGGCACAGTAGGGATGTGCAGCGAACTGGATCCCTGAACCAACAGATCTCAGCGCTCTCAGCTTGATCTGCAATCGACTCGAGCATTTCAACCATATGTTTGCCTCAAACTTTCTCTTCTCTCTTATTTCCCCAAACTAGCTTCTATTCACCTTGGCTCTCCACGGGAGCTAATTCCTCCATGGATCAAGCCAAACGAAGAAAGAACATTCTTCCCAAGTTTTATTCTGGTGGGGTATTTGGCCAAGGCAGTAAAATTAATGCAGACAAGATGACATACGCCAGTTATTCTTTTCTAAAGCCCTGGGAAAAGTAAAAATTGAAATTCTTTCAAATGTGCACATGTTCCCCAGACTTGTTTAAAACATCCTTCTAAAAAAAAAAAAATAAAATAAAAAAAATAAAAAAAAAAAAATAAAACATCCTTCTGATGATTTTTATCAATAAGTTACATTTGGCTTCTTTAGAGCACCAGAAAGATGTGCCCTTTGTTTTGCCCAACTGCAGTATGTGAAACAAAGCTCTCTTTTCACAATATGAATCATTATTAAAGATACTTTTTATACAGTAACCAACTGGAAGTCCTGGATTCTAATGCTATTAGGTATATCGTGCCTCTCTCTCCCTCAAAGAATTAATTAAACTCACAGAATTTAAGGGGAAAGAGACAATTTCAAAATTTTAAATGCAGCTTTATAAAATCTTAAGGAAATTTTGGCTATTCCTCAATCCACATGATATAAAGAAGACAGAAAGGTAAAAACCTAAAAACTTGGGTGTGTGGTTCTAAAACTGGTAATTTTTTTTTTTCACAGACTGATACAATTTAGATGTTATGGTGGAGGATGAGAAATGCAAGATGAGTTATTCTCTCCAAATGACAGGCAAATAGATTTCTGCATAATGGGTAAGAGGATAAGGCTTCCCTGAAAGCTTCAGGACACACACCCGATCCTTAGAGCAGCCTTGCCAGCGCATGGCAAATGATGTGGGGCCTTCAGCAAAGACTGGGACCTGAAACCCAGGGAGACTTTAAATTAGTTCAAGGACACAGTGGAAGTGCTCGGTGATATGGAAATATAGGGCAGGAATCCTGACATGCAGCCCATGAAACCAGAATGCTTGTCAAGTCTGTCAATTATAATGTGCCACGTTCCAAATAGAGCTTTAAAAGCGGGCATTTTAAGGCTACAAGGTGCTGCTGCACCTCATCTTGACCAGCTTCCTGCCTCTAGAAAAACTGTGGGTGATTTTTAAAGTACCTGTGTGTTCCAAACACACAAATAAAAGGTGCTCATCAATTCTGAAATAAAAATAATAGCATGAAAGTAGACAAAAAGGCACTCTCAAGTTCTCATGTTTCTGTCTTTCTCCCTGAACTGATTGCTCCGAGTTCAGTGACCATGGAAGTATGTAGAATGAATCTGTTGTGCCATTCTTGGCCCTGACATAGCAGACTCCTTGGTGCTTATGGCGTGTGCCTTTAGTCAGCATGTCATCTAACCCAGTGCAGTTGGAGAAGGTCCCTAGTGCACACAAGCTTGCTAGGTATCTAGATGCCTCCCATCCTGAGAAGCAGATAAGCTTAGCTATGGAAGGGATCACAAAGGAAATCTACCCATTCAGTGGAGGAGATGCTACGGACTTAGAGACCTGCTGACTGCTTCGGGTATTTGGAAATGATTTACAAAGCATGCTCCTGAGTAGTTGTGTGACCTTAGTCATCTAATGTGGTTTGGGTAGTGGAATATAGGGAGGAATCAAGGCAAATAGGTGAAATAGGAGCAGCTACAAGGTGGATCTGATGGAACTGATGACAGATTTCTGACATTAGCGTTTCCTGTGCAGGGAGGAACGCTTCCTAAGGAGAGGGGCGCATGCTTTTTTAAATAGAATAAGATTACTCCTGTGATGGTATGCTCATAACCCTGCATCTTCAAATAGGAAGTGAAATATTATCTTGGCAGGGCTGCTATACTTTTGGGAATGTCTTTTCCTTCAGGGAGGCTTCAGAGGAGACCAATGGCCTTGAGAACTCGAGTCCCTTCTTGGGGTTTCCTTATTGGCCTTGGTTGCTGTTGCTGATTCTCTGGGCTCTACCGAGCTCACCTACAACTGTAATAAACACTCCAGTGGCAGGATTCTTTTGTCTTTCTCTATAACTTTTGGTGTATACAAAAGGGACAAGAGAAGGAAACTTCCCTGATGTATATCAGCTGATGAATTAATAAATCTGATCAAGGTTATGATTTATGTTACCCTCTGTGTTACTCTTATCAGTTCTCCCCTAACAAATCAGTTCATGAAATTGAACAAATTCCAATGCATTTGGTTTCTGCTGGACCTAATTCTGGGGTCAAATCTTTTCTTACTTCATAAAACTAAGCTGCTATTCTGTCATAGAACTTACAAACCTTAATTTTCTCAGTAGTAAAGTAAGGGAAATGAAGATGCCAAAAGATTAAATAAAATAACTGTTACTACTGTTCTTCTTAGCAGAATATCTGAATAAGCCAAAGAAATTCTTACTCCTCTTTCTTTTAGAGCAATGTCTTTTTATAAATAAGGGAAAAGAATAGGAAATATTCTTTAAAAATAAGAAGTGCACCTTAATTATGTTTTAGGCCGGGCGTGGTGGCTCACACCTGTAATCCCTGCACTCAGGAGGCTGAGGCAGGAGGATTGGTGTGAGTTCGAGACCAGCCTGGGCTACAAAAGTGAGCTCAAGGCCAGCCTCAACTGCATAGAGAGAACCTGTCTCAAAAAGACAAAAAAACAAAACAAAACAAAAAAACAAAAAGAAATTATGTTTTAGTATCTAATTCTCCAGATATACTAATATTTATATGTGGCCTGTTTATTAGGATGGCACCATATATAAAAGAACATAAAAATCTTAGATGCTGAAAATATTTTGTGTTAGATGATTTCATGTGACTAACCAACTTATCCTAATTCCAGGGAGCCACTAAATGATGGACTGGCACATAACAAAGAATGAGAAACTTTAAAAATCAGTGCACCAAGTCTCCCAGAGATTCCTCAGCTATTTAGAGCCTCACATACTTATGGCTTAGTATTAAAAAGTTAAAAATATCTCATTCACTTTTCTAAATTTTCTTACAATTTTTTTTTATATCTTAAGGAGTAGGGAGATAGTTCAGTGCCATAAGCACCTGCCTGGTAAGTGCAAGGTCCTAAGTTCAATCCCTGGTACTGCAAATATAAATATAAAAATAAAATACTATATTTTTTTAAAAAGAAAAATTATAAAACACCACAGTAAAAGAATCCATGTGAAAAATATTTGAATATAGATTTCTAATTGAATTTTATACATTGACTATCTTCTGGTCATATATTTGTAACTCTGCTTCTGTATAAAAATTTTAAAAATTAACTAATTTCCTCTGTTAGCTCTTATTCAATGAAGTTAGAAGTGTTAAGTAGATGACATTTTATGTAGCATGCACTATTTGTGCATTTATTTTTATTTAACTTGTTCCCAAAGAATTACAGGATTATTACTGTATTCTTGGTATTATTTTAATGTAGAAATATGAACTTATTTAATCCTTAAAGTATCCTCAGGGGATAGATCGAAGTGCTAACATTTGCAAGGCACAAATTAATTAGGGCAATGGCCAGAGTTACAGAATTGGCAAAGGTCTGACTCTGAGTGAGCTGGTGCTGAAGATCTGCCAGCTGTCCAACAACACGTGACTAGCAGCTGTAGTGGATGTGAGGGGCACAGAGTCCTGGCTTCACAGAGTTCACAAGCGCACTAAGATTAAAAACACTAGTGGGCCAGCGAGATAGCTCAGTGGACTAAGTGCCCACTTGGGCAAGTGCCGGGACCAGGGTTCCACCCCAGGCACCACATGCAGCGCCAGCCCTGCCCAGAGACCGGTCCTGGTGGTACACACTTAAAATCACAGTGCTGTGGAGGCTGAAAGCAGGAGAATCACTATGAGTCCAAGCTACAGAGTGAGACCCTCTACCAAATACATATTTAAAAAATAGGATTCATTTGATAAAACTTGAGTGTTAAGTAGCAATGTGCATGGGCTGTGGAGGAGGACCACACGTGGGGAAGCCCAGATCCAATACACAGCTGCATTCCATATAGGACATGCTTTGCTGAGTTCACATAATATTTCATGCTTTTTTGAGGCTAATGGATTAAAATTGAAAATTTATATGAATATTCCAGTTGTTCAGTGCAAATGTTAATTTAAGAAACATTGTGGCCAAATTCCTACATGAATCATTCATGTGAAGCAAATTTTCTCCTATCCTGAAAGTCTCTGACATTTGCCCAACATACAAACCAGTATTCTGATCAGATCGGCTCACTTATGTGGCCTGCTCTATCCTTGAATTGAACCTTTGTGTGTCTTAACAAAGGGGTACAGGGCACCCTGGCAAGGGCTGTTGCCTAGAATACTTGTAGGAGTCCCAGGAAGCAGTGTTATTTGCATCAAACTTCAAAAGAGGAAGATGACAGGTGGTTGTGACAAGACTATTGGTGAGCCTTCTGATTCTGTCTGACACCCTAGAGTACACCCATAAAATTAGCTCTTTCAAATTCATCCCAAATATGAACTCAACATTGTAAGACTCTAATGCTCTGTGTGTGTGTGTGTGTGTGTGTGTGTGTGTGTGTGTGTGTGTGTGTTGGCTAACACTTAACTAGAGTCGATCTATACCTACATAAAAGCGAGTATTGTTCATTTATTATAGTATATATTGCTAGTCTGACTTCTTTGAATTAGAAAGAAATCTTCTAAGAACATAGTACATAAAAGTAAGACTCTGTTTATTCTGATGTATATAGTGTTCCTAGAGCCTAATATTGTGTCTGGAATGTTGTAAGAACCAAGGAATGCTCTGGTAGAACAGACAGGGTGGGGAGAGGTAGAGGAAAAAGGAAAGAGTAAGGAGAAGAAGACAAGAGGGAAAAGAGAAATAAGGACAAGGAGGGAAGTAAGGAAGAGGAAGGGATTAAGGAAATACATCAACCATGATATCTAATGGATTGTTCCCCTGAAATCCTTTTCCCCACACCCTTGAGCATGGGTAATTGTTACTGACTACATCCAAGAATACTACAAGAACTTAGTGAAAATCATAAGACTATAAGTTCATTCCATCTTCGGTAAAGGTCAAATTTGTAACTTCTTTAAGAAACAGGCAGAGGCCAAATTTCTCAAGTTCTGTTTTCTGGATCCCCTACATCTGAATGCTGTGCTTTCTGTGAATACAGCTTGTGTGCTCCCCCTACATCTGATGGCACCCAGAAATTACTCATTCATGACTAGCAAGCAATTCCTCCACATGGTCAACTGCTCACATCAAACGTTAGCAGAGCTACCATTCAGTGGAGAAAATGGCTTAGCAACCTGTATTTTGAGCCTGGAATCACAAGATTCATACAGCCCAATTAAATTCAGTTGAAATAGAAATTGTATGGCTTGTCTTGAATAGATGCTAAATCAGTGTGGCACTTACTGGTTAAACTGAATTTTTACCTGGTCAATGGGTGCTTTGTCAACAGGAGTTTGTGAGTTGCTATGTATCTTCCAAAGTGTCACTTTAATTTTTCAGACCCAGGGTGAGTGAATTGGTTGTTTTATTTACATTTCTTATTATAACTAGTTTGATTTTAACTAGGAAGTATGCAAATTACAGAAGCTACAAAAGTTTGTCTCGTTGAATACTAGGATTAAAAGAAAAAAGGATCAGAGACATGGCTACTGGCATGCTCCGTCTCTAATGTATTAGCTTCCGCTCCATTCGTTTGTCTTCTACTTCATCAGGCTGGTTTCCACACTGATTTCTCTCACTTAGGTATTTGGTGCTTCATCCTCAAAAACAAAACGAAGCACAAACAAACTGGAAAAACTAGACCAGAGAGCTAAGAGACTAAGACATAACCACTGTCTATGGGCTCCCAAATCCAACTACAATCATCATGTCCACTAATACTGTGCTAGCCAAGCCATCATCCTCATCCACCTAAAGTAGTAATGGGATCCAACTGTTGGACATATTCCTCTCTCTTACAGCCTAGACTGTAGAGAGCACCAAGGCCAGGGCATCCTGTAAATTGCTTACACTCTCACAGCCTCTTGTTTTACTCTTATAAAATCTAAAATTTTCTCGATAAGATTCATGAATGCTATTTACACATTATTTATTCCTTTCTCCCCACTGGACACACAGTAGAACTGTGATGAGTCAACTTCCACATGGGAACGTTAGTTATTGATAGGAGGTCTTTCTGAATTTTATTTCTATCAGCTGCTATAACTAGCAGTGCTTTTGACAGGTTCTACTCTTCCACCTGTTTTCAATGGCAGACTGATACATTTTGGAGTCTCAAAACTAACAGTAAAAGGCCTGATATGAGCAAGAAAGAAGCATTTGGTGTTTAATCCATGGGGACTTGGGGGTTGTTAATCACCCATCTCGGTGTTAACATTTCCTGGTCGCCACTTGAACTTTGTCTATCCACTCCCCTGAGTCCACATTCCACCCTGTTTCCCCTTTCTCATACTGTTTCACCACTCTTGCTGTCCTGACGCATCCCAGGTGCAGTTCCAGCTCTGGGCTTTTGTGCGGCTTGAGTTCTGTATTGCTACCTCTCTACATATTGCCTCATTTCAGAGCTTTACTCATGTGTCTCCTCCTTAGAGGAAATTTCCTTCCTGTAGAAAATAATCCCTTCTTCACTTTATTTTTTGCTATTTATTTTTCATTTACCAGGATGCACTTTACTTTTTATAAGTGAAACTAAAAATATACACTCCTTCAGAGCAGGAATATTTCGCGCACAATTTGCCCAAAACCTTGACCAGTGCCTGAAATAAAGTAGATGATGAATAAATATCAATATCCGTGGGGTAGATAATAACTCATTCATTTGTATTTTGTACTCATCAGTCTTTTCACCTGACTGTATGAATTAACCTGACCCTCACCCCATCCCACAACGTCACGCTACACACGTAGAAGTGGACAGCAGAATATGCTTTATTTTCTCAACATAAAGGCAAGTTAATTTACTTAATTCTTCCTGTCTGAGATGTTGGGAAGAAACATTCTTGTAATAAAAAACATATACTTCAAAGCAAAGCCTTTGGCTTTTCCTTGGTTCTTCAGGTATTGGACAGCCTCACACTTATGTCTCATTGTGAAATAATTCTAGAAGAAACCATGAGGCCCACACTCATGAGAGGCTACCTGGATATTTTATTTATTTATTTATTTATTTATTTATTTATTTTTATTTATTTATTTATTTATTTATTTATTTATGGTCCTAGAGATTGAACTCAGGACCTTGGGTTTGCCAGGCAAGCACTTATCCTACTGAGCTACCTCCCCGGCCAAGTCTCTGCACTTTAAATCCCTTGTTTCCCTCAGAAGAGAAGCTGTGTCATTTCTCTTAAAGGCAACAACAAAGTTTTGCTTTGTCATATGAAGTTCATCGATTATTTTGTAGCAACTTTGTTTGATAATTAATTTGGAATTTAAGCAATGACTTCTTTGTGAAATAGTTTCTACCTAATTTTTTATGCTGAGACTTCTGAACAGGTAGTAATGTGGTGCGAGTCACACTGAAATAGGAGCTTCATTTTCCACTCTGAATTTTACACAGCTCAGATTTACCTATAAAAGACAGCACATCTCAGTAAACTCTGGAAATATAAATTTGTAATTTTCCCTTTCTTAGAGTCGGTCATACAATGCAATTACCATAAGAAGATTGCTTTAAACATGCAATTATAAATATGGCATATTCTATAAATTATCTGTAATTTATTTATAAATCTACTGCAAAAGCTAATGTTTAACACATGCACATACTTTTTATATTCCCTTTCTCTTCAGTTCTGTCATATCATTAGATAAATATACCTAATGAGGGTTTATTATGGAAATAAAATAATCTAAACACTATTGAATGGTCTACTATACTACAAAAGAGTTATTTTGAAAGCCTATTAAAGTCCCTGCTTGGGCTTGTCCAAGGTGCTATAAGTGAGGAATAATAACCTCAAAGTAAATTTGTATTTTGATTATTCAATCAAATACATTCTCCTGTACTATTCAATAAAATCATCTCCTTTCTTTCTGCTACCTCATGTCTGTAAGCCACCATCAGATGAAACCATATGTCAAGAGAATAATTTCTTTTTCAGGAATTGTTGACAGTATTCAAGAAGACCATATTTTAAGTCGAATTTTCACCCAGTAAAAAAGCAAGAGAATATATATTTCCTCTAAAAGAAATATATATTTCCTCTAAAAGAACTCTAAATTCTGAGTTCTAAACATCAATTAATCTGTAAAAGGAAGCAGGCTAACTTGGTGTGGTACCGTAGTGAGAGGAGAGTAGTTTGCCCCTGCTGACAGCAGCGTACTTCTGTTCGGCCTGGGAAATGGGGCTCTCCTTCAGTAGTTCACAACATTTCCGGACCATAGAAAAGGAACACATCTCTGACTGCAATCTGTGCAACAGACCTTCAGTCTTCTGTTTTCTGAAGGAAGGAATCATTCATAAATTCACCTCCTAACTTGAGTTCCAGGATCTTACGTTCATGACCTGTATATTCTTAGTACTCAATAATACCATTCACATACGAATTGCCAGTGGAGACTGTACTGCATACAAAATAAAGTCACTAAAACAGGCCTTGAGGAGGACATAAAATTGTTCCACAAAGGTTCCCCAGTATCTGCATGTATATGGATTTTTTAAAATGTATGTAGTACAGAGTCTGCAGGGTCTCACCTCACAAATTGGACTTGTAGTGATCCTCCTCTTTTCAGCCTCCCAAGCACTGGGATAATAGGCACACACCACCATGCCCAGTCTCAACAGAGTCTCAGCACGCCTAGGGGTGGGGCCAGCATGGCATGCAAAGGATTGTACTCCTGCTCTCTGCGCCCTGCATAAGCAGGAGCTTTAGTTGACTGAGCTATCTGGCCAGCCCCTTGTATGTGAATTTATATGTACAAATATGATAGAAACAGAATAAGAAGGACCAGGAAATGTGGGAAAGATTGTAGCTTTGGGATATAGGTATCATGACAAACCATAGTGACAGCATCTGGACAGATGATTGGGTTTTCTTCCTTTACTTTCCACATAGTCTTTTAAAGATAACCTAGGGTGATGACTTTCAAAGAAGCTACCTATTCTCTTTTGCAAAAAAATCTTACAGAAAATGCTGTACTTTCTTTTTAGAAATGAAATCTTAGCCGGGCGTGGTGGCTCACGCCTGTAATCCCAGCATTCGGGAGGCTGAGGCAGGAGGATTGGTGCGAGTTCAAGACCAGCCTGGGCTACAAAAGTGAGCTCAAGGCCAGCCTCAACTGCATAGTGAGACCTTGTCTCAAAAAGACAAAAAAAAAAAAAAAAAAAAAAAAAAAAAAAAAAAAAAAAGAAATGAAATCTTAGTTTCAACAATGTCAGCATATCAAATATAAAAAAATAAAACTGGAAAAATCATTCTGCTGGTATATGTTCATGTACCACCTATGGAGGCCAT
This sequence comes from Myocastor coypus, assembly GCA_004027025.1. NCBI lineage: Eukaryota > Metazoa > Chordata > Mammalia > Rodentia > Myocastoridae > Myocastor > Myocastor coypus. The sequence goes on from PVJA010001842.1 coordinate 43,401, forward strand.
CATGCTAGTGGCCATGGACATTACAAGGAACTCCAGGGCTTCTCATAGGAAAACAGTGACCCAGATCCACAAGAAACAGAAGGTTTTCAATTGCACCTGATAGATGCAAGTATATTCATTCATATTGCATTCACTAAATAGATATATGAAGAAATAAATTCATCATATATCAATACATACATTCACCAAATATATAATATATAGATTTACAGGAATTAATGTTGATACGTACAAACATACACATATATACACACACGTATCTGAACAAGTAGATCATTCTTAAACTGATAGGTAAGGACAAGTAAAAAAGATAGGAAAAAAAAAAAAAAAGATAGGAACTGTAACTTGGTTCCATATTGTGAGTGTGGAAAAAAAGTGATGATATATTTTCCCACTGTTGGCCATATTTTCAGAATCATGCCTAGGGATTTATATACACACCCTGTGCCATTTATAACAGGGCTACAAATAACAGAGATTATGCTCATTAGCAAACATTGCCAGCTTTTTGCAGAAGATGTTAGTCAGACACTGCTGAAATTAAAGTCTTTCTTACAGAGAAGAGACAAACCTGTAATAGGAATCTATATCTTGGTCCAATGACTGGTGCAGTGTGCACTGTTTCACAAGCTAAAAAGAAAAAGAAAAAGAAAATAATAAAGAAGAAGAAAAGAAGGGGGAATACATGCTAGAAAAGAGGCTCTGTACAGCACCAGCACCACAGAGGGGTCTGACATTCATCTTAACCAGGCACAGCTATGATTTGGCCGTTGAGTTTCTCAGAAACATTCACCATATCAAATAAACTTCTAGTTCTAAGAAACTAGTGTCACACATGAGAGGAAGCAGGGGGAGATGAGCCAAACTAGTCCTTGAAAAAATATTTTATCCCTACAAGTGAATATGCACAAATAATGGACATGAGACAAATAGAGTTTTGTTTTTTAAATTGGAAATTGAAACTTCATCAAGTTAGTTTCCTCACTCTGCCCCCTACCCCATGTCCTCATCTGTCTAGCTTGCATCGCGTTTTCAATTGTTTGTCTTAAGGATCATTTTTGCTTCTAAATATTCAGGAAGAATAATCAGGTGCCTGAGAAGCAGTGTCTCTGCTCATCTCCCTACACGTGACCGCTTTCTGTCTGGTGCTTTGTCATGGTGTCTCCAGAACAGACTTCCTCAGCCTCCTTTGTTATCCTTGCCTGATAAATAAACAGCACAAAATTACCGAACTTATTATGGTAATTGAGAGAAGGGAACCGCATGCTGAGCCCGCCCTGCTATCTATTACAAAGCCACTGCAAAAGTTGGGAAAATGTGGGCTAAACAGGAGCTGATATGTAGTATCACCCCTTCTTCTGCAACCCCCTTTATTCCTGCAGCCCCCCACCTTTGGCCATGATTGCTTTCTGTCCACCTTGAGCTGGGTGTCAGTTCATTTAGATTTACATCAAGTAGTAAATTAAAATAATCACTCAGCAAACACTCTGAGCTCAGTTTTCCCTTTCAGGCAGGAGTTGCAGGAGCTGCTTGAAGCATTCAAGCAGAAAATATTGCTGTCTAGATATTTGTCCTCTGGGTGATAAAGGAGGCATTGTCTTGGGACCCACTCAGGCCTCTGAGCCATCGACGCTGTGCATCACAGCTGTGAAGTGCGCTTTGTTATGTGTCTGAGGACTTGGGTTCAGGACCTTGTTTTTCTTGAAATACCAGACTGATCAGAGCTGCATATGTTCAGAGGGAAGGCTGGGGTCGGTGGTTCTCTGTCCACATTCTTACTAGATTATTCTTGGACAGAACTCTGGGAAAATACCCTGCAGCATAAAGCATCCCAAGAGTTTTGCTTTGTTTTAATTCATTTTCTCTTTCTCTTTCTAGCATCCTCCCCCAGTCCATATTATGCATTGTTACAGTCCTAGCAAATGCTGGAGTTCATCTGCATAAGTCAGAAACAAAGGCTGGCGAAAGGGCTGTTTCCTCCCACTTTGAACCTGGGACCATAATATACTAAGTTACAAACCTGTTTCTTTGTTTTCTCATTGCAGTACATCTTTCTGGTCACTTAGAAATCGAAATGCAAATCTTTATCACCTGGGATAAAATACAGTGCATGCTAAAGAGACTTTTCAGCCTTTGCAAGTGATCAGTGGAATCTTGAAATAAAGCCAGGAGTTTATGGGGTAAACGAATCAGTATTTTTGCTCTGAATAAGAATTAGAAAATAAATCTGTTCCCTAGCAAGTGTGATTTTTATCTGAGCTTTTTTGTAGTTATATTATTGCTTATGGTTTGAAAGACTAAAATTTTTGTGAATGTAGTGAGAGAAAAACATTAATGATGAGAAATACATGATAGACATCTGGATGAAAATTGAAAATTTTAGTCAGTTATCTAAATTTTTCTGGCTAGTTTAACATGATCGGTTAATTGACCACTGTTATTGATTTTTTGGCCAGATATTTGGCATTTTGTTGTAGTTGTATTTAGTCCAAGATTTTTATGGTCAATGTGATATTTGATATATTTTTTTTATTTCCATGCTATGGCCAAATGCACAGTTCCACTTATTAAAATTCTCCAATTCTGCACAAAAATGGGTGTATAATTTTAAGCAAAAGGCCAGTACTGGAGAAATGAGACAGATACTTATATATTTACAGATACATGTATATGATAACATGATTTTTCTCAGGGATGCATGCTTTCACATATTTGAATTAAAGTGATTTCCCCTGTGAGGCATTTGCCGCCTTTGGGCTGGTGGCCTTTGCAGCCGTGGCCCGGTCCTGCGCTCCACCACCAGCTGTGCTCCTCACCAGAGAACCCTTTCAGTAAAGCCATTTCTACAAAAACCAGAGCTATCAGTAGACCTGGCAATGCTAACCCCATGAACTGTAGCAATCCCTGTGAAAGGAAATAGCAAGAATGACCAGATCAGAGAGTCAAATCATAGCTTGATTCTCATCTTAGGGCTTGGTTCATGGCATTGTGTGACTAGTTCACAACATAGTGTAAAATATATGTTATAGGTACCAAACTAGAATATTTGGTTCTGATTTGCATAGGCACCAGAGGCAGAGCTTTGTGTACTTGGTTATTTTACTGATAGCTTATTAACCATGACTTAGTTATCTATCCACTCTGAGCCCTCAGCTGTTCTATCTGTATAATGGAAATGTTATCTGTTTGAATTTTTAAAGGTACTAAGTTATCTAAAGAACGATGCATATTAAATTCTTAACGCAATCTCTGGCATATAGCTACCCTTCAACAATTACTTTAAGATATATTGATTACAATAATTAGGATAATATCCACAAGAATAATGGTAATGCTATATCCAGAAACAGAACCTTGAGTTGGATAGATATGTGGTGTTGTTTTAAAGGTTTACCTATATATGAGGATCAAGTCTTCCTGATTTGCAGCTCGACAATGTAGGAATTGTGTGCATGAGCAAATCCCTGAGCTTTTCTAGGTTTAACTATATACATAATAAGATACCACTTAGGGTATCATGGTTGCTGTGAAGATAAGAGTAGCTTGCCTGCATAAGATGTTTAGCTCATGGCATGGCCACCAGGGTGTCCTGTAAGTTTCATGAGACTGAATATCAAAAGAAAAAAGGACTTTGCATATAAATAATGTAATTTAAACTATCATTATAAAATTCAAAGGCCAATCATGGAATTTCTTTTTATTTTTTATTTTTTTCTTGTTTCAGAACTTTTGTTTGTTTGTTTATTTATTTTTTTCGTGGCTGGCTCAGCCTGCCCTGAGGGCAGGGCTGACGCAGCATGTGGTGCTGGGGATCAAACCACGGTCCATGAAGCTGCCCAGGCTTTCCTAAGCAGGCGCTTTAGACCACTGAGCCATCCTGCCGGACCCCAGAATATCTTTTTAAATAGAAAGAAAAACTATCTGTGGATTTTTCTTGTGCTATTAATAAGTGGGAAATTTTTTTCAGTGTCTATAGGCTCTGCTCTGGTGCAAGAAATTTATCTGTGTAAATTACTTGTTAATTTTTAGGTTTACCATTTCTATCTAAAATTATAAATCTCACCATGAAAAATTGGTAGCAATGCAATGCTAGCATTTTTAGTTACAATGCATGACTTTCGGAATCTGTATCTATTGTTTGGATCATGGGGCATTCAGTAGCTGAATGTGCAGGTGGGTGGTAGGTTCTCGCTGGCAGTGGGGCAGAGGGGCCTAACTTGGAAGTCTGGACTCCCGGCTAACATGTCTGCTTTCTGGCAGCCATAAGATGAATATCATTCTGTTCTATGCCTCTCTGCAATGTTGTTTCTGCCTTGAAATCCACCAGCTTTGTACTGAAAGTTTGAAACAGCTACTTTGAGCCAAAACCGTGAGCCCAATCAACCTCTCCTCCTTTAGGATATTTTATTTCAGCGATGGAAAAGTGACTAATGTGAGTGGTGACAACCACAAATGTAAGTGCTACCCAGAGTATGCAGCAAAGTTAAGGCATAGCTCAGAAGTCTACAGTATATGTAGGAATGAAACATCTTCCAACCATGCCTTATTTTGCTTAACTAAATTATAACCAAGTGTCCATGAGTGCTAAGCTCTGTGTCTGCCTTAAGGATCATACAAAATCAGTGTGTTGACATTGTTCTGACATGATATGACCAAAGCAGCCCCAATTACCAGGAAAAACACATTCCCTTTGCCACCCTTTTGATACCACCTAGCTTTATGGCCCTAATACACTCAGGACAACCTTATGGGCTCAAGTCCCAGAGTTCCTCTGGAATCTGATTGGTCCTATACATACAGAATGTAGGTATGGAATGTCAGAGCACCATGAAGGAGATAAAATAGTCAGGATTCACACAAGGACCCCTATCTGGGCTTGGGTAGACCCACCAACATGCTGTTATTGGCCACAGAGACTTAGGAAGACTTGCTTGAAGAAAAACAAGATAAAGTGGGATTTTCTTGTGGGGTAGGAGATGAGAATGAGAGAAAAGAATAGGTGGATGAGGCAGAGGTACAGAGGCCTGTACCAAAAATAGCCAAGTGGCTTGCTTGGTGAAGGAAATACAGAGAACAGGGTGTTCTGCCCCTTCCGGGTGTTCTTCTGCCTAGAATTAGATGATGATAGAGAATCTTAGTGGAACAGAGATGAGAGGTAGTGACACCCCGGCACTCTACGCAGATCGACATCCTCGATTTTTGTTGATGTCGTTGTTTTTTATTTTAACCTTGGAGACAGGGTCTCTCAAAGTCACTAAATTGCCTTTGTTGGGCTAGAACTTATGATCTTCCTTTTTCACCCTTCCAGAGTGCTGAGATTATAGGTTTGCACCTCTCCTGGGAGACCAGATTTTACAGGGTACAATTATATCCCCATATGTTGTAAGGGCCTGTTTCCCTCTGGGTTCTGAGCATTGGAAACATTTTTATAGATTTGGTTAGAAGGGTCCATTATTCAAAGATTTTTTAAGCAATATAATTATCTGAGTTTTTTTTTTTTTTTTTTAAGATTTCACTTATAAAATTGTAAGGGTTAGATAAACAGTGAGAGGTCATGAAGAAAATTAATTAAAGAACTATGAAATTGTTTAAGGGAAGTCATAGATTAACCTCGGTTAGAAAAACAGAATGAGAAAGGGGTGATAATTCAAGACTCTTGCTAAGGCAGAGTTGATAGACCTTGAGGACTAATTCTTTAATTGGCTGGTGGAGGAATAGACTGGCCACTTGCTGTTATCATGACTATGATATTTGCTTATTCATTCAGTTGGTGCAGTTTTATTGAGTGATGCTATGGCTTGTGTCTAGATGTAACCCCAAAGTCTTGTGCAGTGGTAGGTGGAGCTTTTCAGGAAAGGCTGGATCTAGGTTATGGGATGCGGGCACTAAAGGTGTTTGATAAATTAGTAAAACTGATTCATGTTGGCCTATTTCTGGGTGTGGACTCTGGGAAGGCCCACCCTGGGTGTGAGTGGCCTCACCCACAGGGTAGATAATCTGAAAAGATTACAAGGGAGAGGTAGGCTGATGATGCTGTCACTCCACTCCTTGCTGCCCTCTTCCTTCAATGCTATGGACTATTTCTTACCTGTGATGCCCTTGTGCTGTATCTTCCTGCCTTGAAGCCACCCAGTGTTGGACCTAAATATCTATGAGTTGAAGTAAACCTTTTCTTCTTTAACTTTGAATGTTATGTATTGTACCTCACCAGTGTAAAATGCAATTAAGACAAGTGGTATTTCCCCAGGTGTCACAGGCTCTGCCAAAATAGAGAAGGAAGAGCAGATCTGATGGCAATAGGCTCTCAATAGTGAGCATCCACTAAATATGTACCTGATGAGTCATCGATTGGTATGGGGTCTAGAGCCCAAGGATCAGTGCTTTTACCATTATGCCAACACCATGTTTCATTAGGAAAGTTTGTAAAACATTATATGAAGTAATATATTTGATTCCAAATGGGTATTTGTTTCAGATACTTTTCACTCGTTGTTGGGACAAATATCCAACACTCAAAATGAAGGAAGGAAAGGTTTATTTGCTTCACAGTTACTGGAGGTTTCAGTCCATATTCGGCTGGCCCAAAGCTGAGTGGAACAGGGCAGACAGTATCCAGCTCATGGTGGCAGAACAGCAACAAAATGGTGACAGAGACAGCCAGCCAAACAGGGCGGCAGAGCAACAGTGCTAGTTTGTCTCTCTGTCACTCTTGTTTTTTTTTTTTTTTTTTTTGTCTTTTTGAGACAGGGTCTTGTTATGCAGTTCAGATTGGCCTTGAGCTCACTTTTGTACCCCAGGCTGGTCTTGAATTCCCACAGATCCTCCTGCCTCAGCCTCCCGAGTGCTGGGATTACAGGCATGCACCACCACGCCCGGCAGTTGTCACTCTTTTTAAATCACATCAGGCTCTCTGCCTTAGCCTATCATCTCAGGCCACACCCATAGTCTCAGCAGTACTCAGACCATAATCACAATAGTAGTAAAACATGTAATCCCAGTGGATCATCATTCAAGTCTGAAACTTTAGAAATCCCCACCCATGATTGCATGAGGCTTTGGGGAGACAACTAGACATAAACCAAAACAGTATTTATACAGAGAAATCATATCAGAGAATAAACACATGTATCAGAGACTACTACATTTACATGGATATCAGAGGCAGAAGATATTGATAAAGAAGATCACTTAGCAACAGTATGAGGAACATCAAATCAGCCAAAGAAGACAAAACAATAAGGACTTGACTCTCCCAAGAGTGCCTTTCACTGGATCTAAGAAATGGTGCTAGAAATCACTGTTAATTGAAATGTCTCATTTATTGAAAGAAAGATTGGCTACTCAATTCAGCTTCAGATTTTAGTGTCAATTAAGGCAACTGACAGTGTAATTCTTTTTTTTTTTTTCTCTTCACTTCCTGTATTGTAGCTAACACAATGCTTATTTGTTGCTCCATTGGAAAGTCAAGATCAGGAATCTTCTGTTTGGAGAATAGGGCAGTTAAAAGATGCTTCTTTTTTTTTTTTTTTTTTTTTTGTCTTTTTGAGACAGGGTCTCACTATGCAGTTCAGGCTGGCCTTGAGCTTACTTTTGTAGCCCACGCCAATCTCAAACTTGCATTGATCATCCTGCCTCAGCCTCCCAAGTGCTGGGATTACAGGCATGCACCATCATGTCCTGCAGAAGATGCTTCTAAGATTATTCTAGTGGCCGTTGTAGATGTGATTTCATTTTGGTGCACACTTTAATCAAGCTGCTAGCATGAGTCAGAGTGAAAACACCCTGCTCCATGCAGACATAAACCCTAAGTTCTGGCCTGTTCTGGTTTCTACCTCTAAAATCCAACTTCTTCTTTTACTCTCCCATTCATCTTTTTTCCTGAAGACAATTCTGTGTTACTCTAACTATTGGTTTCTATGGAATATTGTAATATACTTTGCTGGCTTATCATTTTATATGATCTAGTAATATGCACTTTGATAGAAGTCTTCAGATTACCAGATAGAAGCATACAAAATTGGCCAAAACATTTCAATAAAATTGCAAATAAGAAAGAAAAAGTTAAGCATTAACTGCTCATTATTTTGAAGATAACAATGTTCAACATAGTAACCATTGTTGAATTTCTATCATTTCATTTAGTAGAATTGTGAATCATTTGTAATGTTTTTCTATTTTATTCTTTTTTCAAAATAAAAAAGTAAATAAAAGAGAAAAACAAAAAATAAAAGTCTTTTTCAGTGACAGTATCTTCAATCCAGAACTATTTTAAAGAGATGATGTCTTAGTTATTCTTCTATCATTGCTGAGACAAAACACCTAACATTCAAAACTAAGGGGGAAAGGTTTATTTAGCTCACAGTTTGTGGAGGTTTCAGCTGGCCCCAAGGCAGAGTAACACACCACAGAAAGCAACCTTTCATGGCTGAGAAAACCAGCAAAGAGCAAAGGAAGAAGGGACAACTGCGGCAGCTAGCTAGCCTCTCTCTCCTCCTTATATTTGTATGCAGATTATCTGCCCCAGGGCAAGTGTAGCACTCACACCCATAATCCCAGCAATGGATCATAAATTAATCACAAACTCTAGAAGCTGCCCAGTTGATTCTGTGAGACTTTGGAGGGACAAGTAGATAAAAATTTTAACAGATGGACTTCTAGGTACAAACATATATTTTAGGTAGAGAAAAGCTAAATCAGGTAAGTAGAAGATGAGAAAGTTTAAGCAGTCATTGGTTAGAGTTAAAAATGTTATGTTTTAATGATAAATTCCAATTATCAATACACATTAATACCAGTTTCCTTTTGAACATTTAGGACATTTAAATTAGGTAAGTTATTTAAAACTCTAGCTGTTATGCTTAGAATTCAATAAATATCAAATTTGCTTCCTGACACTGTCATCTCCCTTAGGTAATCTTTGCTGTATATTTTCTTTCAGATTATACAATTAGCCTAAACCCATTTAATTACAAAAATAGACGTATACAAATGATACACCATATAGATAAAATTTATATATATATATATATATATATATATATATATATATATGTGTGTGTGTGTGTGTGTGTGTGTGTGTGTGTGTATTATTTTAAGGTAGGGATTATGGAATAATCACTTTAGGAGGCTGCAATGCTATTCTTGTGAAAATTAAGTTGCATTGTAACTTTCAGAAATAATAAGTTTAGTTTGACTTAGCTTTCTTATTTTAAAGAGAAAAAAGATAAACAATGAAAACAATGGTATGAAATTTCAAAATAAGATTTTGGGAAAGTAAGAATGTTCAGGACATTGTGCTTCATTATCTTCAAAGTAGTTGCTCATAATACAAGATATAGGCATGAAAAATTGATCAAGCCATGTAGACATATACATCTTCTTTGATATTTAGAAAAAACCTTAAAAAGAGAAGACTTTCACTCAGATCCTTCCCATATTAGTACTCCAGCTTTGCCAAAGTACTCGGTTTCCTATATTCTATCTGAAATAAATATACTATGAATAAAATGCTCAGATTTTAGAACAAGGATATTATACCGCTGTGGCTGTTCAGATTCCTTTCTGTCTCTTTTATCTGTCTGTTCTCATGGGGTTTCTGAATAGTGGAAAGTTGTCAAAAAAACTGTGCGCTGGTGGCTTGAAGTTGAGCTCCTTTGCTTTCCTGTTCCACATCAACTCAAAGTGGATGCATGTGCTGTGCGTTGGAAATGCCGTCCTCAGCATTGTGCCCATGTGGAGGTGCTCAAATCACTAACCTTGCCAAAGAATAAGTTTGTGAACCTCCTTTTCAGAGGTTCTGTCTCTGATATTTCAGAACCATTCAATTATAATTCTGATGCTTTCTTTTATGTGGCAGTCACAGGTTGTCAGCAAGGATAGAATTAAGAGAGGCACGTGAAGTATGCGACGGCACCTCGTGCCTAAGGATCTTTATTTCTTTTGTTCATGGTGACAAATGACAGCCTTAAAGATATTTGTCCTGATTCCTTACGGGTCCCTATGCAGGTAAAAACTTCCATTGAAGTCAAACAAGCTTCATTGAAGTTAATGGGAAGTAATGCCCTTGCAGGGAAGGGAGAACTAGGGTGATTAATTTTAATTAGCTGAACATAAACAAGCATGTGTCTACAAGCAATGACAGGAAAGTGGATATCTGTGACGAGTAACTTAGCTATGGGGGCCTAGCTATGGCTATTTTGTAGAGAATCAAATAGAACTATTTCAACTCAGAAATGTGGGAATGTCCTTAAAGAATAAGCACTATTTTCCATGAATTTGTCCAGGATGTAGACCTACAAAACATTGATTCAACTAAAGACAACTAAAATATTACCATGTCACACACTTTTCAGGCACCAAGGATAGGACTGTGAATACAACTAGCTGTCCATATGGGGCACACATTCAGGCCCTGCAAACATCTTAGTAAACATCCATAAATGTTTGACACAAATCATACCTGGGTACCTCTACTGTTCAGTTATTTATTGATTTATTCATGTAAGGAATATTTAGCAAGAGCTTGCTACTAAACATTTTGTTGATGTTCCTACAAAAGATGTACAGTCAGCCGGGCGTGGTGGCTCACGCCTACAATCCCAGCACTCGGGAGGCTGAGGCAGGAGGATTGGTGTGAGTTGGAGACCAGCCTGGGCTACAAAAGTGAGCTCAAGGCCAGCCTCAACTGCATAGTGAGACCCTGTCTCAAAAAGACAAAAAAAAAAAAAAAGAAAGAAAGAAAGAAAGAAAGAAAGAAAGAAAGATGTACAGTTGTACCAGAGTCCAGTAATATAAGAAAGTGCTTACAGAAAGGGTGAGTGATAACTGTGGAAGGCTTCTCAGAAATGGTGTCTCTTGAGCATAGCCTCACAGAAAGAAGAAGGTGTGGTCAGATAAAAAGTTAAAGAATGCATGATTAGATAGACAGGTAAAGAATAAGAAAAAGAGCCAGGCGTGGTGGCACACGCCTGTAATCTCAGCACTTGGGAGTTCAAGATCAGCCTGGGCTACAAAAGTGAGCTCAAGGCCAGCCTGAACTGCCCAACACGACCCTGTCTCAAAAAGATAAAAAAAAAAAGAATAAGAAAAAGAGTGTTGTGAAAGACAAAGTATCAAAAGCATTTAGGTATATAAAGGCAGAGCATGTGCAGATAGGTTGAGACAACATTCTTAAGATTCTATCCAGTGGAAGCTGGTAATTATAAAAGCTAACATGCTTATATGAAAAAAATAGCTTTTTAATGAATTTATTTATTCATTAAAGTAATGGAAATTTGACATGCAGATGTGAGTGGCACATAACTAAGAACCATGATCATATTACCTAACAAATCCCTATCATTCATAAACTAAGATCTAATTCAAGTGAATCCCAACATTTTAGTTCAAAGAGAAAAAGCGAGAAAACTCCCAAAGGGATCATTTGGAGTAGATATTTTTCTGAGGAGTCAGGTATATGCATACTAATCATCAAGTTTAAAAAAAACTTGTCACTTGATTTAAGACATAGTTTCCAATATTTTTTTTTTTTATCAAGAATGCCTTATTTATTGTCAAAATTTTTACAGGGCATATTGTATATTGCCAATTGTACACATGCTGTAAGAAAGTGGATAATGAAATTATGCAGCATTTCAGAGGGCTTCCTTCCTTGATTGATGACTTGATGTACTGTCAGGCCAATGGAAACATGGCACAGCACATTTACAGCCAGATTGTACCTCTCGGGTTATCGGCTTACTCTTTTCACTTTGTTGGACGTTTTTCTTTATTATTATTTTTTCTTTCTTTCTTTCTTTCTTTCTTTCTTTCTTTCTTTCTTTCTTTCTTTCTTTCTTTCTTTCTTTCTTTCTTTCTTCCTTCCTTCCTTCCTTCCTTCCTTCCTTTCTTTCTTTCTTACTTTCTTTCTTCTTTCTTTCTTAATGTATTTGGTACAGGGTCTCACTATGCAGCTCAGACTTACAGTCATCGTACTGTTTTCAGCCTCCCCAGCTCTGGTAACATAGGTATACACCATCATATCCAGTGTGGAGGAGTCTGTGTGGTCAGCTCAGCAAGCCCAGGGGTGGGGCTGGTACACACATGCATACATGTATGTTTGTGTGTATTTGTGTGCATCTCCATGCATATATGTGTTTTATTTTGGGTTTTTGTAACACCATAAGAGACACCTGAAAATAGGGAAATAGAATGTAAAGGAGAAAAAATTTGGCAATACACTAATAAACTGATGAAGCCATCAGTGCTAATGATACTGTAGGATTAAAAAGCAAACACATACCCACAGAAAAGTAAACACTGAAACTATATTTCTCTGGCTCTCACTTCAGGATATTCTGCTGAATCCAGTTTAAAACTGCACTCAGAGAATCCTGTAACATTTTGACTGAGGGGTGATCTGAAGGTCAGCATTGTGGCCAGGAGCAGGGCAAGTTGAAAAAACTTCCATTTCATTCTCAACCAAGCATTTGAATGAAGTTCTATCTTTTACAGGCACAATAAGGAGTAGAAGCCAGAAGGGATACCCTGGTTATCAATAATTGTGTGTTTTATGTCTTGAATCATTGACCTAAGAACCTGAAAAACTCTATTTGTTTGCTAAGAACTGACCTAAGAGCCTTACTATAGCCCTGAAATATTTAGCCTACCTCAGGGTTGCTATCTTTGGTATAATTATGATTACTACTTCCAATGCCATCCTGTTTGCATATTGCTTTTAAGGTTCTTTATTGTCATCATCTGTAATTCATCTGACATTTCATAATAGTCTTTTATTAATTTTTTAATTTTGGTAAGACATAACAATGAGACAGTTTCAAAACAAGTTAGTAGGACAGCACAATAATTAATATAGTGCATATTATTGTCTTCATAGTGGTTGCTCAGAGTACAAGATGCAGCCATGATAGCCTTTCTAAACACTATTAATATGAATATTTCTTCTCATTATGGACTATTGGAATATACACACAATAGTCTTGAATTGTATTTCTATTTGACAACAGAATTACTTAATAGTTTCAAACTATAAATAAGACATTTTCTGTATTCTAGTATAGGAAATTTCTGTGAGCTCAAGAAAATCCAACTTGTCTTAATTAGATCTCCTCTTCCTACACATTTTAGAGACAAATTCAAGATTTATATTGGTCAGGTTATATCCTACACCCTTATTCTTAGATGAACATGAGGGCAAAGGAGAGCTAATAGCTATGGTTGCTTAATAGTATTTTTGCCTAAAGAAATATATATAGTTTATAACTCATCAGAGGAATCCTAGATGATACACGATTAGGGACCTGAATCAAAAACATCCAACTAGAAATTCGGTGAATATCCATTAGGAATATTTTAGGACAAAGCTTTATGCTAAGCACAGAAGGACTTATAATAAACAGGATAGAGCTTTTATGTCCAAAATGTTTCACAAATTCATCAAAAGAAATGTGTTAATTTGTTGATATTCATATGGTACTGTTTCCCTGGGATTCTAGTCTAATCTAAGCATTTAGAGTGGGAAAAAGTGTTTTGTTGTTGTTGTTTTTTAAGCACTACATTGTAAGCTGAATCAAGATTATATAATAGCTGATGCATGTATGGTAATGATGAGCTCCTGATTAAACCTGCAGAACCTCACACAGAGTTATACATATCATTTGAGGAACAAAAATTTAGTTCAAAGATATACAGGAAACGTAGGAAACTAATTTAATTGAGCAGAGGATCCAAGTCTAGTCCTGGCTCAGTTATTATCTAGCTTGATCTTTAATCTTAATCAAGTCATTAAACCTCATGGTGATTTGAGGTAAGCAAAAGTTTAGGACCGTTTTACTTTCAAGCCTCCACTCCTTTAAAAATTTATTGAATGATCAGCAGCAAACTGTGAGATCTAACAATACACTGGTCCTAGCCATAGTAAATGAAGTCCTCACTGTGTGTTTTACATAGAGGAGACAAGTCATGACTGGGTTTCCTTAGACTTGCGAATAGTTCTCGTATAACCCAGTAGTTAGTTTGGGTGACCAGCTTCATTATTACTTACATGAGAATATAACAAAGAGAGCTGGAGAGATGGCTCAGCAGTCTGAGTGCCTGACTGGCAAGCGCAAAGGCCTGGGTGTGATCCCAGGGCCCACTGTACTGGCCTGGCCACTGAACCTGTAAGTGATGATGCACGTCTGTAATCCAAGCATGGGGAGGCTGAGGCAGAAGGATCACTGAGAGTCTGCGCTGTATAACTAGTCCTGTACCAAATAAATAGATAAATAAATAAAATAATAATAGTAATAATAAAGGCTAATGAAGAAATCTTGTAGTAGAAATGGAGAAAACTATAGCAGAGGAGAAGAAACAACTGAAGAAGCTTTTAAAAAGTTTTTTTTTTTTCAGTCTGTAATAAGATAATTTTAGCCCTTTTACATCCAAATCCTTAAATTACAGTAACAATGTGTAAGAGCGCTTGGAACACTTCCTGGTGAAGGGCTTACCGCAGTATTCCACCGACATGGAAATATGAAAACAGACAATGGTGTGATGAATTAACACATAGTCCTAGGAACAAATATTTACTGAAGAAGGGGACTGGGAAGATAGCTCAGTAGAATAAGTGCTTCCCTGGCAAGCACAAGGGCATGAGTTCAATCCCTGATTCTGGAAAAAAAAAAAAAAAAAAAGAAAGAAAGAAAAAGAAATTACTGAAGAACCACAAAGTATTGCACTGGCTTCTAAGATGACTGTTTTGGTTACTTTTTGCTCGTTGCTGGGACAAATACCCGACACTCAAAATGAAGGAAGGAAAGGTTTATTTAGCTCACAGTTCGTGGAGGTTTCAGTCCATATTCGGTTGCCCCAAGGCTGAGTGGAGCAGGGCGGAGAGCATCCAGTTCATGGCGGCAGAACAGCAGCAAAATGGTGGCAGAGGCAGCCAACCAAACAGAGGAGCAGAGAGCAGCACCAGCTCGAGCTCCAGTCTATCTCTCTGTCTCTCTTTTTATTACATTCAGGCTCTCCGCTTTAGCTCCCGCCCTAGGCTGCACCCATAATCCCAGAAGTACTTCCACCCATAATCCCATCAGTACTAAAACCTATAATCTTAGGGATCATGGGTCAAGTCTCAAACTCTAGAAGTCCCCGCCCAGTGACTCCATGAGGCTTTGGGGGGACAACTAGACATAAACCATAACAATGACGAATAGAATTTTCAACTTTGCTCAGCTTAGCTCTTTGTTGGAGGTACCATGGTAGTAAAATCTCAGCAAGTGCACTTGCCCTCTGAGCTCAGCAGAGTCTTTATCTCCATTGTGTTTAAACTGCATTCGGCATGTCCATGTAGAGGAGGCAAGGGGAAGGATCTCTGTGGACTGACTGTTGGGCAGCACTTCAATGCCAGCCCACAAGACACTATGGTGGGATTCAGAGCCAGCGTGAGCTTTAAATGGAGATTTACTATGAAACAAAGCACCCGTCTTTCATCCCAAGACAAATTGACAAGCAATAATTTAGTTGTCTAAACTGAGAGCTTTCAGGATTCCAAACTGCATAATGTCAAAAGATGATGTATAAAGTTGCATTTGGAAGTTCAAAGGTATAACACTGTGTAGGCAAATGTATCTAAGGACTGGTCGTTACCCTCACTCTGGAGTTCATTTTTTCTGTTTTCTCTCCTCTCCAGTTCTCTTTACTATGTTTTCTTTGGAGGAGTGAGATGGGAGGAGTGGGCCTACAAAAGTTGGGTGAGTGTGTTACAAAGGAAATCGTAAATCTAAAACAAGCAAACAAACAAGAAACCCATCATTTTCTCCCTGTGCTTTCCACAAGAATACATTTCCTATGGTCAGCTTATGAGTACCATAATGAAAGTAGAGTAAAAAAAATAGATTGACAGGGGTACTAAATTTGTCTATCACTTTCCTTTTATGTGAAATAACATAGCCTGAATTTTATGACAAGCATTTCCACACAATTATCCTGGTACATATATCTACTCCTTCACTCATATGCATTAAAATTTGGGTAGCTGGCATCAGAAAGGCCAAATGTAGATCCCCTACAATAGAATTCATCTCTCATTTGTCTCCCAAGAATTTCTTATAGAATAAATAGAAAATATAGGCATTGTCTTTATTTCCCACAAGAGAGCCCAAACACACACTAGTTATGCCTTTATTTTTGCATGATCACACATTATCCTTGCTTCTGTCCTCTTTTCCAAAAGAGCAAATGAGAAAAGCAGGGTCTATTAGCAAAATGGAACAGATGCTACTGAAGTAGTGTGTTAGCTGTCTGCAGATCTATCTGATTGGACTCCGCCAGCTGTCAATTAGCATTTCCGTGTTTTGTTGATGAAGAGGTATTTACTTTTCTGGATTGCCATTGGCTGGGATGCTTAGTGTAATGAATGCTAAACTGAGCCTAGATCATGTTTTAAATCATAGCTTGGGGCTTAACAGCCCTTTAATGAATTGTATAAACAAGATAGTTGTTAATTTTCAATCAATGTATCATTAATCATCAAAGAGTATTAAAAAAGGAACTGTCTTTCAAAAACTCAAGCCCCATTAAAGTTACTAAATTATCTATTCAAATGCTATTTTCTCACTCAAAGAGAGTATTATGATTCAAACAGAATTCTACATTTTTGGGGATATGTATTTCTGTGATTTAGTGATTAAGGTGTATATGTTTGTGTGTGCATGCGGGTACCTTCATAAATAACCATGGCTTTATGAATTTAGTAACTATTATAGCTTTAAATCTGCAGTCACTAATAAAAATGGAAAATATGTCTTATAGTGAGTTCATCAGATTGCTCACTAGCAGTACTGCACTAATTTCATGAGAGGAGCCTAGGAATGGTGAAAACTAGAAAAGTATGTGTAAACTTTTTTTTTTTTTCAAGAATTTCTGTCCAGTGTTTTTAAATTCATAAACCTTCACTGACTCAACACTTGGTGAGCAATCTAATGATTCTGATTAACCACATCTCTTTTCCTGGACAGCAACTTTGTCTCATTTTTCGTAGAAACCTAGTAAGGTGTCTGACATACAGGGCAGGGTAAATGTTCATTTCATAATGAACACATACAGAGGATGGAAAGGAAGATGAAGGAAACTGGTATTTATTTCTATCACTTTTCCATAATGGTAAGCTGTTTGCTTCCTAGTCTATTACACTAATAACACTTTTTATGTGGGAGAAGGGTATCAGGAATTGTACTCAGAACCTTGCACTTGCCAGGAAGGCACTGTATTGCCCTTCTAATAACAACTTTTTATGTAGCTAGTGTTATTTCCATTATGTAATTTAATCTCAATACTTTTATAAGTTAAAAATTACTGCTATTCCAACTATATTTTATTATGATATAATATTTTCTAATATTGAATATCAAATTAAATTAGTATAACTAATAATATATAATCATTTACTGTATCATGCCCATAGTTTAAAAGATAAATTACTTATGCAAAATTTATAATTGTGGCTCTCTCTGTTTCTCTCTCTCTCTCTCTCTCTCTCTCTCTCTCTCTTTCAGGTGAAAATACTATGATACTAGGATACTTGAATGCCATACAAAGAAGTAAGTCATAAATTTAGCATGTGCTCCAGGAGGAAAGTAATACCACAAATGTGTAGAAGGATAAATGAAGTCTATCTCAAATATATGGGGCAGAGAGGGGCAGTATTCAAAGTCAAATGAGAGGTGACAGATTTAAAAGCAAAGGAGAAGTTCCAGGTACGGTTGTCTAGCTGAACACTGAAGATAGCCCTATGTATATTGAGCCTTGCAAGACTGTGAAGATCAGAAATGAAGGTGAAAAGCTAATGGTAGGATGTTACAGCAATGGTTTAGCAAGCTCCACTGAGCAGCTTGTGTTCGATAGCGTGTGTGCAAATCCAAACAAACATTGAATGAGCAGCAAATCCTTACTTTAGGAAAATTTTGCAACAATGTGGTTAATAGAGTGGGGTAAGAAAGGAACAGAGTTGAGCTCTTTCCCAAGGTGCTCTTTCAGGTATCCTTAGGGGAGTCAGTGAAGACCTGATCCACAGCTATGTGCTTAGCACTTACCTGGCCAACAGCAGGACTCTCTCCCCTTCCTTGGTAACTAAGTTACAATTGCGTTGATGCATCCAGATACCAGGGAATCGGGCACACAGTGTAGCTGACCTAAGGAGATTATACAACGCTCATTTTCTCTCATGGGCCATTGACTATAAATCATGCATGTGCAAGTGTGGACAATAGGATGTGCGGACAATTACGTTAAGAGATTTAAGATATTTGTTTTATTTTATAAAGTGACATTGCACTAGGCAGCTCTTCTCTCAGTGGATAGTTTTATTCTTACATGCAATATTTTAAATTGTGGCAAATGTCTGACTTTCTGAGAGAATAGCAAAAAATAACCTGGATTTATTTTTTATTGTATTGTGCTAATGTTCATTTAATTAAATCTTAATCTTTATCATGTACAAAACAATAAATATCCTTTATTCAAACTAGTAGGCCAATTTTCATCCCCTTCCTCCTCCTCTTCCTCTTCCTCCAAATATTACCCTGTGCTTTGGGAACAGTGTTGTGTGCCAAGAACAATCTAAGACAACCTTTCAAAACAGATTCCATATTTACTTCAATTTATTTATTCCCTATTTGCTGATGTAGACACAAGTTCAAGAGGGTGAAATCATTTCATTTTTCTTTTCTCTATATCATTTCTGAAAGTCATATGGCTGTTGAAAGTCAGGCCAATCAGAACTTGAATCCACTTTTTATATCTGTATAATGAACTTTGGACGACAGGGTCACATTCTCCAGACAGACAGAGAAAGGAGGGGTGCAAATTTCAAAAATATATATTAACTGAGTACAACAAGTTTAGGATACTAGGCATAAAATAAGTATAAACACTTGGTTTTTTAATTAAGACATTGGTGAATGGTGCTCAGATAAACTCAAGTGGCAAATAAGAGCAGATCATTGGAGTTAGGAATCAGAAATGCTAGGTAAGATAAGAAAACCTAGAATTTGTTAAACAGGTGTTGTGGTTTATCTAGTTGTCCCCAAAGCCTCAGGCAGTCATGGGGCAGCTTCTTAAGTTTGTGATTAACTCTTGTGGGTGTGGATGCTGCGCTGGCCTGGGGCAGGGAATTTGCATCACAGTGTAAAGAGGGAGGGAAGAGGGCTAGCTGCCTGAGCTGCTGTCCCTCCCTTTGCTCTCTTGCTCTTTGTCTGGGCTGTGAAAGGTTACTGTTGCACTGTCTTTCTGTGGTAGGTACATGGCATATGCTTATGTAATAAAATCATTAGTAAATAAATCATCTCTGAGTGTGTAATCATTCTCTTTCCTTTACTTCAAAAGTTTCCTATCATAGTCCTATGAATGTGTAATCACGAGTTAATGCAGAAAGGAGACAGAGAATCCGTAGCCTCTCTCCTGGAGGAGGCTTAGCATTACACACTTGTTGGCCATAAGTTGCAATAATGAAATGTTTTCCCTTCAAAACATTCATTGGCAGTATCTTTTACCTATCCGTTTTTAATATGAATTCAAAGTCAAATATAAATCATAGATATTTTGATTCTCTTTCTGGCTTTTTCAGTTAGCCAACTAGCAATTAGATCACCTCCCAAAGTAGTTTCCAAGTGCTTTCTGAGTTCTTTCCCTTGAAGCTCTAATAGCAAGGGCCAGCCACCCTTTGATGTTCTGGCAGTGACAAACAAGCGGCAAAGCACACGATCCTGATTCACCTGCTTGCTACCTCAGCGCTCTAGGTGAATGTGGAAAAGATGTCAGTGAGACAGCAAAGCAGTGTACTCTTAAAAGTAAAATGTTTTCCATTTATCAGAGAAAAACGTTTTAGAGGGAACAAGCAATAGAAACAAAGATATTGAATTTCAAAACAAGATAATAGGAAATTAATAATGGTTATTATATTGCATATTGTCATCTGCAAAGTAGTAGCTCAAGTTAGAAGATATAGGTATGCAAAACTGATGATATAAGTACAAACCACTCCCTTCAATGAAATAAGATAAATCAGTGGTACAATTATCTAAGATGTCTGTGTGTGTAAATACACACACACACACACACACACACACACACACACACACACATGTATGTATCTTTTTCTTTTCTCTTTCTCTCTCTTTCCCCAGTTGTCCCTTGCATTTCAGCAGTTTCTTCCCTTCTCACCGTATCTACTATACACGGAACTCCACGGGCACAATCAGTTAGTGCACAGTACTTACACTATGCTATCTACTGCACACTTTGGATCTTATTTGCTCTTCCAATTTTTACACAAGGGAGGCAATATAATGTTTACACAAGCAAGTCTGATTTATTTCACTTGTGAGTCTGTCTGATCTCTAGTTTCATCTATTTACCTATATAAGCCTCAAGTTTACTCTTTTTTATAGCACTGAGTACTAAAGCTGAGTAGTACTCCACTGAATAAAAATGCCACATCTTATTTAAAGTGCTTAAAGTTATTTAAAGGCGCTGACTTTTTACATAGAAGGGATAGAATTTGTGTAGAATTAAAACACTTAGTAAAGCTTCAAAGATCATTACAAAGTGAGAACAAACTACTGATAATTAAAAACTCCAGTCAACTGTTATTTTATGGATCCCCTTTTCTTTTTTCTTTTTTTTTTTTTTTTTTGTCTTTTTGAGACAGGGTCTCGCTATGCAGTTCAGGCTGGCCTTGAGCTCACTTTCGTAGCCCAGGCTGGTTTCGAACTCGCATCGATCCTCCTGCCTCAGCCTCCCGAGTGCTGGGATTACAGGCATGCGCCACCACGCCCGGCTGGATCCCCTTTTCTAAGTGTTTGCTGTTCTACCATTTATTGATTTGTTCCAGCATATCAAAAATTCTATCTATCCCATGTTTGGATGGGTAGAACTACAAGCAATTTGAGGATAGGGAGTGTCATCTAGTGTCGTCCACAGACTTAAATATGTCCGCTCCTCATGTGGATACAATCAACTGTAATCGCTCTACACCAATAATTAAGGGTGCATTCCTTTTTGTTTTTCTAAATAGATATGGTACAAATCTCACTACCTAGCTAAAACTCATTGTCTTAGTTTTCACTCATTGCTGGGACAAATACTCAACACGCAAAATGAAGCAAAGAAAGGTTTATTTAGCTCACAGTTTGTGGAGGTTTCAGTCCATATTCAGCTGGCCCAAGGTTGAGTGGAACAGGGCAGAGAGCATCCAGTTCATGATGGCAGAACAGCAACAAAATGGCGACAGAGGCAGCCAACCAAACAGGGCAGCAGAGCAACAGCCTAATCCATCTCTGTCTCTTTTTAAATTACATCAGGCTCTCTGCTTTAGCCTATCCGCCTCAGGCCACACCTATAATTCCCAGCAGTACTCAGACTGATAATCTCATCAGTACTAAAACACGTAATCCCAGTGACTCATGAGTCAAGTCTCCATCTATAGAAGTCCCTGCCCCATGATTGCATGAGGCTTTGAGAGGGCCACTAGACATAAACCATAACACTCATAGTGATCCTCCTGTTTTCAGCCTTCCCAGCACTGGCATTATATGCATGCATGCATCACCACACCTGATCTTGGTGGCTGGCTCAGTGTATCCGGGGCGCAGGGCTGGTGCAGCATGAGATACTAGGAATCAACCCCAGTTCCTGTGCTTGGCTAAGTAGGTGCTTAATCTGCTGAGCTGTCTTGATGGCCTTACAAGGGAGGATTCCTGATGGAAGTTTGTTTAATCATTATTTAACCATGATTTACAGGAGGTTAGGTAGGAATGATGTCATGGCTTTTCATCATTATTTTTTAGTTATTATTCTACATAAGCAAGAACTATGAGGAAAATACAAGAAATTAGCACTAAGTACAAATAAATCCCAGGTGAACAGCTGCACTGGTTGATACTGCATTTCTTCCCCTGGTTCCACAGCCATGGGTAAGACTATGAACTTGGCATTTCTCTTAGAGATGCATTCAGTTTCAATGCAGATAGACAAATGAAAAATTCAAATAAATTAATTCTAACAGTGACTTAGTTTACGGTAGTAGGTCAAAAACAGCAGTATGGCCCAGAAATCTTATTTCTCTGAGCTCTTCTTTTCACGGGCTCTGAGCTTTGTGCTCTGTGGTGTTGGCTTATGAGTATACAATGACTGCTTCAGCTCCAGGCCTGCTGCCTTCTAAGCAGAAGCCCAAGTCCCAATATATATATATATATATATATATATATTTTTTTTTTTTTGTCTTTTTGAGACAGGGTCTCACTATGCAGTTCAGGCTGGCCTTCAGCTCACTTTTGTAGCCCAGGCTGGTCTCGAACTCGCACCGATCCTCCTGCCTCAGCCTCCTGAGTGCTGGGATTACAGGTGTGCCCCACCACACCTGGCTTATATGTTTGTTTTGTTTTTTGGTGGGACCAGGGCTCGAACTCACGACCTTGCCCTGGTCAGCCAGGCGCCTTTGTCATGGAACTATCTCCCTGGTCCCTTCAAGTCCCAATACTTTGCAGCTTTACATTTTTACTCTATGAATACTACTGTCCTTGCCAGTGCGTCCATTATCTTTCAAGCTAGTAGGTCCATTGAATATACACCTTTAGATCATTTTATAACTACAGTAATGAGATCTGTGTGATTGACTTAGACAAAAAGGGAAGTATGAGCCTATGTGGAGGTTCTTACCTATTACTTGAAGTCCCCAGGTAAAAAGCTGAAGCGCTTACTTGGAGAAGAATAGGACATTTCATACTCCACATGCTTGGTGAAAAACTGTTTGGTTTAAAATTAAGAACAAACAGGATATTTACATGACAAATGGGATGACCTTGGACATATTACTAAATCACTAAAAGTGTCAATCTTATGACATGTAAAAAGGGAAAGATAAAATCAATGTAGGAATATTCCAAGCTTCTAGGCTGTCTCTGCTGAGAAAGAATCCTCAGTAAGTATCCATAGCTCACTGGAAGGTTTGGCTAAGTTTCTCCTAAAACATTCAGTGCAGTGTCTTCATCAGTGGTATGGCCATGCTAATGGTAAGGGGACTCTTGGTAAGCATTTGAGATAGCTTCAAAATAGCATAATTTGGTCACTGTTCATCATGGTCACAGGAAGTGACAAAGATAATGACCATGATGTAGGCTGACTGCTCTATTTGTGTGTTCTATCTGAGTCCAAAGAAAAACATTTTGGCTTAAAAATAGCTGCATAATTTTGGAATCTTGTTCTTAAAGGAAGACTCTTTGAGGCCTTGAAAGACTTTTTGGCCTTGGAAATTTCTTCATTAAATTCTACAGTAGCACTGAAGTTTTGTTAACTATGGGTAGCCAGCACTGTAAGAGGTTTGGATAAAGTGTATCAGTCTTTCCTGTAGCCATTACCTATTAATAGGTTTTCTAGGATGTCGCAGCAGAGAAACAGGCAGAAAGAAAAAGGGAAAGGGGCTTTATTTTCTTGGAGGACAGGAAGAGAATTCGGAGAAGATAAGGAATTCTCTGAATTGGAACAAAGGGAGACTGAGGCTCTTATGGCTTTTTACCAGGGGTGGGGTTTGAGGAGGATGTTTAGATTTACCTGAGGAGCTGATTGGGGCCTTCCCTGAGGTGGCGGGACAGGTGGAAGGAAATTACACCCTGGGCTGAGTTGCAGAAGAAGAGGGAGGTGGTCTTTGGGAAGATAAGCTGTTGTTTTAAGGGCTTCAGCCATATTAGCTGACCACCATAATGATTCAGCAATTCATACTGGGGCCAGAACCTATCACCTATTAGTTTGGGAAGGTCAGAGAGAAAGTGTCCTGCCTCATCCCTACCACTGCTGTTCTTCCTATAGCTAGGGATCTAAGAAAATTCATTTATAGGCATTCGAGTCCTTGTTGAACAGATGGCCTCAAGTCCAATCTTTTCTCTTGCAGTTTTAAAAATTTGTTTCATTAAGCTCAGCAGGACTGACCGCTGCCTCAGGCTAGACCAGCTCACCCAAAATCATCACAGGTTAAGTTCTAGTGTGTGAACTCATTCCAAGGTGGAATCCCACAACAAATGATGAAAATCTTGGCCTCCTAAGGGAACTGGTGGGAATTCCTCCCTTCTCACTTCCTTAGAAGCTCTGTTTGCTTTCCCCCTTTTCTCTTTCTTCACCTCTCACCACGCTTGTGAAATATTCCAAATGCAAAGGTGTCTTAGTTTTGCTCGTTGCTGGGACAAATACCCAACACTCAAAATGAAGGAAGGAAGGGTTTATTTAGCTCACAGTTCGTAGAGGTTTCAGTCCATATTCGGCTGGCCCAAGGCTGAGTGGAGCAGGGCGGAGAGCATCCAGTTCATGGCGGCAGAACAGCAACAAAATGGTGGCAGAGGCAGCCAACCAAACAGGGCAGCAGAGCAGCAGCAACAGCTCCAGTCTGTCTCTCTGTCTCTCCTTATACTACATTCAGGCTCTCTGCCTTAGCCTCCGCCTTAGGCTACACCCATAATCCCAGAAGTACTTCCACCCATAATCCCATCAGTACTAAAACCCATAATCCCAGGGATCATGGATCAAGTCTCAAACTCTAGAAGTCCCCGCCCAATGACTACATGAGGCTTTGGGGGGACAACTAAACGTAACTATAACAAAAGGTGTGCCTTAAATGTCTCAGGGAGAGAGATTATGCTGCTTTCATGCTGAGGAGCTCTGGAAGCCTAAGTGCTCAGTGGAGTGCCTCTGCAAGATGTACACCCAAAAGTCAGCTTTCCAAGCCCTCTCAAGAAAGAGAACACCCCATCCCTCCTGCTACTCTGCTCTGCTTGGCCTTCCCCACCTGGCCCTTTCCCTGTGGATGGAATCTGTGTGTCTTTCCTGACCTCAGTAGTACTGATGACATCTCACTTGTAGCTGAACCCTACCAGCTCCTATGTTCCTTATCCCCTCAGTGTTCTTTAGGTCATCCTGATGTTACCTTCATGCATGCTGTGTAGTTTTCTATTTCTTACATTTGCTGACTGCCCCCTCCCCCAGAATACACATTGCAGAAGATGATAGATTTGCAAAGACTGGAACTTACTGCAGTGACTGAGGGATTACAGGGCAGAAATGAGCTGATTATTAAAGTGTATTTGGCACACACCTTCATGACACTGACCACAGGACAGGGGCTAATCAGAACATGTTCTTCAATCTTAATGTTGAACAAGGAAAGTTCTCTTACTAAGCCCACTGCCCAGGTGAGAAAACCAAGGTGTGAGGACGAAAACCAGGACTGATCGCTGCTCTGTGGTGCAGCTGGGAGGCTGACGCAACAGTCTCGCTCTGGGAGTCTTACTGTTGGACTTGTGGATGCCTATTTATTTATTTATTTTTATTTTTATTTATTTATTTATTTATTTTTGCTTTTTGAGACAGGGTCTCACTATGCAGTTCAGGCTCACTTTTGTAGCCCAGGCTGGTCTCGAACTCACACCGATCCTCCTGCCTCAGCCTCCCGAGTGCTGGGATTACAGGCATGCGCCACCACGCCCGACTCTATTTATTTATTTATTTATTTATTTATTTATTTATTTATTATGTATTTAGTACAGGACTTACAGGATCTCACTATATGGATTGGACTCATAGTTTTCCTCTTGCTTTTCAGTGCTGGGATTGCAAGCACATGCCATCATGCCCAGTCTCATTGACCCTCTCAGATTACCCCTAGGGTGAGGCCATCAGGGCAGGCCAGGGATAGAACCTCTAGTCCCTGCATCTGCTTAGGCAAGCGCTTTAATCCGCTGGGCTATCTGGCTGTTCCTACAGCCTTTTCATGCATTCCTGAGGAAACAAATACTTTCCATTTGGCCTCCAACTTGAATTTTCTCACTTAGAAATGTATAACTAATACATAAAAACTGTATGTTTATGGTATACCATATATTTTGTTACATGAATATGTGGTATAATGTTTAAATCAAATTAAGCAAATGTTTCCTCATCCACTGATTTTCTTTCTTCCTCTCTTTTGTTTAGATTTTTTTCCAGGGGGATTGAGCTTAGGACTTTCCAGGCACGTGCTTATACCACTGAGCAATCTCCCCAGTCCAGCACTGACCCTGTCTTTACAGGAAAACCTTTCCAGGACTGTCTCCTAGCTTTCTGAAATGTACAGTGCATCACTGTCATCTATAGCCATTCTACTGTGCACTAGCTCACAACACTTGTAAAATACTGTTGATTATCTTCTCCTTTTTGAAAGAGTTTTTCTCCTTTACTACCTACTATCCTGTGCTGAATATTCCACCATCTCTAGGCTTGTAGTACCTCAGCAGTAGTGACTTTACTTAGGAACGGGGTGGCCAGTGTCAGCCAAAATTTGCTGAACCCAGCAGGATTTTCTTTTTCTTTTTTTTTTTTTTTAAAGACATGTATGGTTTATAGTGTGAAATTTGAGACTATGGAATCCAGCAATACTTCAAAGAATTGGACCAGCATTTTGGAAAGGTAGATTTTCTTTTTTCTGATACTAGAGAAAGACCTTTACTTGCTGGTTTTACAATATTTATAGATATTCTATCATCTTAAACACATATGTGTTTAAAATCTGGATGTGGCTAAAAAATGTGAAGATCATTGTTTAGAAGCATAAAATGGAAAAAAAAAGTTTTCCAACAGGAAATATTTTTATTTTTCTTCTTACAAAAAGTCAGTAGCTGCGTTAAATATACATTTGATATTATAAAAACATACTTGGCAGCTTTTAAACACTGTACCATGTTCTTAAACATGCACTATGTTCATTAACTTTTTTCCCAGTCTTGGTCACCCAAAAGAAGAAGATGTGCTAGGCACTACGATGTGAGTGGTCCAGAGAGGGCTGGGATGCAACAGACTGATGCTCTTCTGGGGTAGGCAAATATGCTGTACAGTAAGCCAAAAGAGGAAATGCAAACAATAAAACTAACAATGACATTAGCAGGCACTGTAAGAATAGCTAACAGTTTAAAACTCTTCCAGTTTGTCCTGCATTGTGTTAAGTGGGTTATTCACATTTTTCCCAGTTAACTTTATGTATGTACGTATGTATATGTGTATGTATGTGTGTATGTGTGTATGTATTTGATACAGGATCTACAGGGTCTCACTACTGGATTGTACTCATAGTGACTCTCCTGTTTTCAGCCTCCCGAGTGCTGGGATTACAGGCACCCACCACCAGTCTCAATGGCCATTTCAGCGAGCCCTGGGGGTGGGGCCCACACAGCACCTTGGGGGTTGAGCCCCAGCACGTACATCTGCCTAAGCAAGCACCTTAATCCCCTGAATTATCTGGCCATCTCCAGTTAACTTGAATAGGAATCCAGTAAAGCTCCTATTCATGTTCCCATTATTATGGATAGAAAAATTGAGATTTTATGTAACTTAGGCAATAGGTCTGGACAAAAAGCTCCAGAGCTAGAAATTGAAGATAGGTCTGTTAGACACAATAATTTATGCTTAAAAATTAGATTTAATAATGGAAAATCTTGAACCTGAAAGCAGAAGGTCACTAGGTTAGGCAGTATATGTCAAAGCTAGGGAAAGATTGCAGTCGCCAGGGGGATGAATAGGAATACTGAAGTTTATGGTTGTTATTATTATTTTTTTTCATGATGAGGACACTGTTCTGTTAAAAATACATTTAGAAGCATTTCAGCTCAAATAGTGAACCAAGACTTCTTACATTCTTACCTGGGCAAAGGAAAGGTACTTGGTTTCATAATTAAGATTATTCTTTTAGATTCCTTTTATCCTGTTTCCTCTAGCTCTCTTCTTCCTTTCTGCTTGCTGCCCAGTATTGATGCATCGTACTTACATACCACATCAAAAGCATATGGGATTTTGAACTTATTGACACTGTTCTGTTAAAAATTACATTTTGAAGTATGTTAAAAGGTCACCTCTCTGGTTACTTATTTCTTGACACTTTGCTAGCACAGACGGTAGCCTTGGTTCATTAGTCAAGGATATTAACCGCTAAGGTTTGGCTGTCTGAGGTCACGTGGTACAGGCTGGGCCCACACATATTTCTAAGGCTTGTTAGAGTCTTTATTCTTAAAGAATTTCCCATTAATCTCTGCCCAAGAAGTGCAATAATAGGTTAGTTAGGCATCAGATACAGATCAGAATCATTTCTACAAGTAGCATTAATAGCGTTCATTAGATCTGTGCTTATGTTCTAAGGAAAATGAAAGTGGAGGAGGAATATGCCCCCTCCTCAGCCCAGAATCTTTTCCTTCTTTTTTGCAATCTCAAAATTAAGACACAGAGAATGTGCCAAATGAGATGCAGAAAATGTGCTTTTCCTGTGAAAATGAGGCTCCTATGAGCCCGACCTTTTTTTTCCTACACAGAGGCAACATCTTTGATCACTATCAGATTTCACAATTCCTTGTTCCCTTGCCATCCATAGGGTGAGAGGATCGTGTAAACGAGGGGCAAATACATAGATTACAGGAGGCACCCAATATTAATATAAGCAATAAAAACTGTTCACCTAATGTGGGTGGATTGTAAGTGTGTACGTGTGTGTGTGCATGTGTGTGTATGTGTGTGTGTATGTGTGTGTGTGTACATTCATGAATGCAGTCTCCCTTCTCATTCAGAAAGGAAATATCAAAAGATCAGGAAACGCATTATGTGATTTTTGTATGCAATATTAGTCCAAGTCTTGGCGGAGACCCAAATCTATTGTGGCAAGAAAGTAATAGATGAACTAACGAGGGACTCAGACTTACTGGCTAGTGTCCAAGAAACATTAAAAAATTGAACACTGAACATAACAAGTAGGATGGTGCATGCAAATTTAGATGTCTTATTGAAAATAGCACATTTATTAATATATTAGACTTGTAGACATGAGAGTGTTTTAATACCTACTCAGAAATTACTTATGGGTCGGCTCCACAGAAATATCACTTGCATAAGTGTGAGCTTACAGAATTTGTGCCAGGCATGGACTTGTGAGTGATCTGAGCTGAGCTTGTCCAGAGAAAACTGGGATGCCTGTAGCTGACAATATCCTACTGTACACTTAGGAATTGGTTGGGGGTAGATTTTATGTTAAATGTTCTTGCCAAATAAAATAAAATTTTTAAAATGAAAAACTGAGAAAGAGATGAAATATGTTAGTTTTATTGTGAAGACATTTTCTTTCTTCTTAATTCACATAACATTCACCTATCGAGAGCTTCCTATGTGTCAGGTTATAATATAAGACACTGAAGATAGCCAGATAAAATAAAACATTATTACAAAGGCACTAGATTATTTCATACTTACCAAGGTGGCATTTATGTACAGTAGAGTTTGGCTCTTTCAGATGTACAGTGTGATGAATTTGGTTGAATGTATACAGACATAAACACTACCAAGATCAGTGCACAGAACATTTTCCTCCTTCTCCCAGATCCCTTGCTGATACTTGTAGTCAATGCTGCCCTCAGGTTCCTTCCCTGCCTCAAACACTGATCTTATGGTCATAAACGGCTATATGCCAGAGCGCCAAAAAAGCCATATAATTGGATTCATACAAAATATGATCTCACGATCTATTTTCTGTCACTTAGCGCAATACTTGTTGAACTCTTCCTTACTGTTTCATGCATCATCAGTTCACACTCTTATTTCTGAGTAGTATTCTCTTTGTATATTCATCAGGTGACAGATATGAATTGTTTTAAGTTTTAGTGATGGATAAAGCTACTACAGGTATTTGTATACAGTTCTTGTCTATTGCATGGGCATGTATTTTCCTTATTCTTGGGTAAATACCTGGCAGTGGAATTGCTGGAAAATATATGTTTCAATCTATGAGAAATTGCTAAAGACTCAGCAGTATAGTTGTGCTGTTTTGTTTTCTGCTGGAGTGTATGTAATGTTTAGTTCATCTGCATCTGTTTGTCACCGGGCATCTTCATCCAAGGAATTTTAGCCATGCTGATAGGTATGTAATGGAATCTTGTGGCTTTTCCGTGCATTTCAATAACAAATAATGCTGAAGACCTTTGCTTGTACTTACTTTTTGCCTATGTTTCATCTTTGATAACATGTCTCTTCAAACAATTTGTCCATTCTTTATGAGTCAGTGTTTTGTCTCCTCACTGAATTGTGAGTTGGAATATTCAGTTTCTTCATCTTTTAAATGACGGTAATGTAAACCTCACTTTTCTATGAAAGTAAATGAAATATATGCAAAATTGTGTATATAGGTGTTAGATAAAGCACTATTACTCCCCTACACATGCTACAATCACAACTCCTAACCTAAGATGTTTTCATATAGTTAAAATCAATGTCATTCACATTCTATTCAGTAACGTCATCCAAATACATTCATTTTATAATTTGATTCTATACTAACTAAAAACTACTAAATAGTAACGATGACATTATGTAATAATAAACATTCTGTCAGCCTCTCAAGGATGTCTTCATTATTTAAAGACAGAATTCTGCCTAGAATCTAGCAGGGGATGTGTGAGTAGAATGACAAGTGACAAAGTTAGTTTATTGTGAGAAAATTTGGATAGTTGCTTATTAATCGCTAATTTTACAACCCAGAGAAGTTATGTCTTTAAAGATTATAGTCTGACAGCAGAGCACTGAGGGTTTCTAAGATTCTCAAGGATCTGAAAATCTGAGGTAAGGGGGCCTCATGCCTCTGGAAGTTATAAAAATAAAAGGTAAAGGGAAGCTCCAATAGCAAACAAATGAAGAAAATGAAAGTGTTTTCCTTCCACTAGTTATTAGGGAATTCAAATTAAATCAATAGAGAATTACCACTTTAAAATTCCTAGGCAAAAATTATGATCTGGTGATACAAAGTGATCTTGACAGTATGAAAAAAGTGGAAATTTCTGTACTTCATTGATGGATTTGTTAAGCTGTTGAAACAATGTTGGACAGAAATTTGGATAAAGAGCAAGAGCACTGAAGTTATCTCGTTCCTAGTACCGAGTAATATCACTTCTGTCTACGTATATAAGTTAGATAAATTTTCTCCTACTATAAAGTGACATCTTTAAAGGTATTTCTGGCAGTTTTATTGAGTTCAGAAAAACATTTGTCTATTTTTTACTGCTAATTAAAATATCTATGGTTTCAAAGTTTTAGTTATATCTTCAGCTTTTCATTTTCCTGAACATTCCATTTTCTAGAAAAATCTACCATGACCTTGTTAAGAAATGAGCTAATTTATATTTTGTTGAATGTATTAAGATCATCCAGAAAGTTTTCTACCACCTAAGTAAATTTAGTTTCATGCAAAAGACAATCTACATTCCATGGGTAAATTTCAAAAAAGACTGCAAGAATACTTTAAAGGAGCAAATTGGGAAATTTAGATAATTTCCTGTAGAAGTTCTTAAGATATGTTAATATGAGCTCTTTAAATATCTTTGAAATATCATTTGGGAAAGGAAAAAATTACATTTTTTTAGAGTATAACCTTGACTCACTGGAGCTGTCGAATAAAGAGTCTGTACCCTCTGGTTCTGGTTCCCTTTCAAAGAAGTAAATAATTAAATTATAAATTTGAATTTAAAAAGACTCAATACACCTTAGGAAAAATATTCTATGGTTGTCATAGCTCTATATGGAGTACTAGACAATGATGGTTGACATTTAGTGATTTTTCTATCTTGAGATCTTGAAATTATCTTCCTAATTTAAAATATTTGGTTTGGCTTGAATTTAATAAACATTATTTGCAACAATAAATTCTTTTTTAAAAATTTTTATTTATTTATTTTTTCTTGTTTCAGAACCTTTGTTTATTTATTCACTCATTTTTATGGCCGGCTCAGCCCGCACCGAGAGCAGGGCTGGTGCAGCATGCGGTGCCGGGGATCAAACCGCGGTCCCTGAAGCCACCCAAGCTTTCCCAAGCAGGCGCTTTAGACCACTGAGCCATCCCACCGGGCCCCAACAATAAATTCTTGATTTGGGAAAATCAAATATAAGTTATCAGAAGTTTTATCATACCCATTTAGTATACTTTTAGAAATATAGATAATACACATCAATAGAAAGATTATCAAGTCAATCTACTCATATATTGCTAGACTTAAAGCACAGAACATTATTTCCCAGAAGTAGAAAACATTCATGCTGTTTTTTTCCCCAATAATTATATTTGTATAGCAAAAATTGAGAGAGGCCACATTCTTCAAAGGTATTGTAATGTAGCAACACATCATAGAAAGTAAAATAACTCAGTATAGGATTAACTTATGGAACACATATAATTTCTTTAACATCATGGAGCTCAATATGATAATTGAAAAGAGTCAGTGCAAAGTATTAAAGAACATGTGGTGCATGAGTGAGACCCCCTGGGCACACTGGATCCTCATTCAAGCCAGCATCCAGGCCTGGCATATGAGTGGAACATCCAGGGTCCTCCAGATTCTCATTGCAGCCAGCTCCCAGGCCAGAAGTGTGTGTGGGACTGTGGAACTTCTGTCATTAGACAGGCCAGGTGGGACCCTGTGGCAGCACTCCTTCCAGAGAGGATAGAGGCAAGACCCACTCAGCTAATCCATGAGCAGAAAATCTTGCCAGAGTGGCACAGTGGGGTTTATTTCCAAGGGCTGCTGCAGGAAGAAGTGGAGCACAGCAGCCAGATCCAAATCACACCACATGGATGAGTCTGAACTTGGTAGATCCAGACCTGGTGGTAAGGTAATAACTGAACCAAAGCTCTGCAGCAAAGGTCAGAAAACGGTGCTATACCGAATGACACAGAAAAAGAGCAAAATATATTCTCAGGTCCTCAGCCCATGCAGAATGAAAGAAAGAGACAATAGCATAGAAGAAACTGGAAACCACTACACATCTGAAATCTCTTGAAATAATAGTGTCTGAAGTAAAGAAACAACTGCAGAAAGGTACAAGGTCAGAAATAATTTCTGAAGTAAAAAAAAAAGAAATGATAACCATAATGAAAGAATTACTAAGTACTTCTAAAGAAGACACTGATAAAAAAATGGAGAACAGAAAAATGACAGAATCCTTAAACGAACAATATAGGAAAGAAATAGAATGCATGAAGCATATTCAAAGTGCTACACAGGAAATTAAAACTTCAATCACAAGCTGGCAAAACCATTTGTATAAAAATGAAAATAGACTTTCAGAGCTTAAAGACACCATTGCAGCTAGTGAAAAGGACAGAAAAGATCTCTTAAAAACAACTTGGATACAGGAACAAATAATTCAACATCTGAAAGTTGATGCAAAGATGAACAACAGTTGATGAAAAGACTAGTAAGCTTCAGTGAGAAAGAAGGGGTCAATACAAATGATACAAAAAGAATATGAACAGAAACAATAGCAGAAAACTTTAAGAGGAAACAATCTACAATCAGATAGCCCAAACATATAGAACTCCAAATAATAAAAGCTCAATTAAAACCACACCCAGACATAGAATAATCAAAACTCCAGAAATTCAGCACAGGCACAGTATATTAAAAGCCGCTAGAGAAAAGAAAGAGACCATATTTAAAGGAAAATCCATTAGAATAATGGCAGATTTCTCTTCACAAACTATGAAATCAAGAAGAACACTGAGCAAAGTACTACAAGTCTTACAAGAAAACAAATTATAAACCAGACTGATATAGCCTACAAACTCTCCAGTTTAATAGAGAAGTGAAATACCTCCATGACAAAGAACAATTAATCAATTTCTTGGTGACAAACCAACCCTACATAGACTACTAAAATATATTCTAAAGAAAGATCAAAATGACCACAGTACCAAGAATGAGGACAGAAAGAACCCACCAAATAGGGCAAACAATTAAATGCAGGAAAAAAAGAGATACAATAGCAGGTAAATGACATGTCGAACATAAATCAATACATGTCAATCATAACCATCGATGTAAATGGATTCAATTCACCATTAAAAGATATGAACTGGCAGAGTGAATTAAGAAGCAAAATCCAAGAATATGCTGTACAAGACTTCATTTATCAATTGATTGGTTTATCTTTCAACTTTTGTCTAGCTGATAATTTCAATAGTTCTATGATTTGTGCCTCATGACCACAATTTTTTTCCTGAATTGTAAATAATACTTCATCTTTGCTTTGTGGCTTAATGGCTTAGAAATAAATTTTCTGCAAGAATAGAATCCAGTGCAGATGCTGCCAAAGTCCTTATCAATTTGAATGTGCAGAAATAGAGAAATCATGCACTAAAAAAAGAAAAGGTATTCTCTACTATACATTTTAATCCTGGAATTTGTCCATAAAATAAACAGGTATGCATATTATTCATATATATATATGACATATTATTATAATTAATAATACACCAATAAAATATGCTGAAAAGAAAATGTGTGTCTGACAGGCTCACATTTATGCACTCTAATAACAAAATTGGTCTTATGCCACATAAGAGATGATGGAACATTTGTGATGGCATCATGAGAAGGGCTAAGATATTTTTTTCAGGTCAGGGCTGTGTAAACATCTTGTGAACTTCATCAGTATAGTAGTACTTGGATTGTGACTTCTTTATTAGTACTCGGCTTTGATTCCAAATAACATAAAGCAATGCAATATAACAAAATTATTCAAAGAATCAAAGTAAATGTAAAAATCACAAATTAAACACAATTCCAGGGACATGAAATTAAGTTGTAAAGCCTCATTATAATACATCTGTAGGGTAAGAAGGGTGGGCAAATGTTCACCCAAAGATACTAAGTTATAGTTTGGAATAAAAAGTTCTGCTGCACTATCACATAGTAAGATGACTACTAATAATTTTATTGTGCTGTTCAGCTCAGAAAACTAGAAGAATTAAGCAATAACTGTTTAGGGAAATGGATATATTTAACCTGACTTAAATGCTACACAATATTAATGTATATGAATATTCAAAAAAATCTCAGATGAAAAAGGACAATTCATAAATAAATGTGTGGGGAAAATGTTTCACATCTTCAAAACAAAGAAAGGAAGAAAGAACAAAAGAAAGATAGATAGATAGATAGATAGATTTGAAGGGTATTGCCTAGGTAGACCTTTGGCTATTCTATGGCTCAAATTATATCAAGATTATAAATTAATGTGGACAGAGAGGTGATGGGAGATGGAAGTAGTAATTTGCTTTTCAGGTTTCTTTCAGGTTATGTATAAAAATCTTTAATTTTTAATTTTTTGTAGCATTTTATTGCCTTTTATTTATTCTGTTCTTTCATAAGAATCCTAAATTCCTCAAATGCACCAACTGATTTGGAGCGATGCCTCATCAATACACACAATGGCAGAAATGTGAAATTTCTGATGATTCTTAAAGAAAAATGAATCTATTGTATACTCTCTACAAATAGCTACAGTTTGCTTACACACATCACATCATTTTTAAAAGTGAAAATGCTTTCCTTCTTTTCCTCTGGGCTCTAGCAGGTGGGATCACTGACATAAGATCTAGCTGCCCTACCTTATTTTCTACTTCTTTAGCTAAGCTTTCCCTGAGTTTATATAATCTGAGCAACCTTAAGATCTAAATAAATAAAAGTCAGAAGAGGTGAACTTCTGAGCAGGAAGAGTTTTCTTTAGCTCTCATGACTCTAATTGTTACATGCAAATTGTTCCATAAATAACGTTGGTCATAAAAAGAAAAGATATTAATTAAGAAAAGGATTTAGGCTGACTCAGTCTCATGCATGAGACAAAAGGTTAAGTAAATGCCAAGGCCGCTGTGCCTCTTCAAACAATGAATATTAGTTTTAGAATCATTAATGTCTGCTTAGAAAACAGAGTCATACTGGAGACTCACACGCCAAAATAACCAGGGCCAGAGCGGCTTCTTTTCAATCTGAATCGAAATCACCCTCTAACCAAGGGCTAAACGGATGCAGTTACAAGTGGTAGGTAAGACAACAGCAAGTGGCACATGTAATATGGCACCAAATTGAGATCATGTTTTCCTGTGACCGTAGTAACTTGCGCACTGTGCCACCGAGGGCTCGGGGAAAGCGGGGCACGCTGGCAGCAGGAAGCCGCCACAGTCTCTGATACAGCGACAGCAGAATCCCAAGCAAGGCCGGGCTTGGACAGGAGAGGAGCCGTGCCTGGAGGTGTGTGTGCAAGCCCAGGCAAAGTTCCTCGAGGAGCAGAGAAAATGTTTCTGCCGAACAAGTTGTTATGCACACGAACTCCGCTATCCCTGATCAGGGAACTTACGACAGTTTCTGCCTCAGCCTGGCAATTCTGCAAACCAAACTTTATTTTACAGTGACTCTTTTCACCAGGGTTATTCTTTACTCAAGTTTCTGACTTCTTGTCAGGGAGCTGCTCTACCAAAATTGAGTTGAACAGGCAGGAAAGAGTATGGTGCTGCTTACATTTTTGTAAAGTTTATAAATTCAATATATATAGTTTCTATCTTTAGTGATGTTTCGTAAATACTTCAAGGGATTCCAAAGCCTTGTAACATGAATACTTTCCTAACGTAGGCAGAAAATGTTCATACTGACATATAGAGGAAAGTGAATATATATTTAAATTCTACAATTTAGATGAGTCTTTGGAATAAATTATCTTATAATTATTCTTAATGTTGCTTTGTATAGAAAATGTATTTAACATGCAATTTTTAAAAATTCACTTAACATGCTGCTGCTATGAGTAATATCTGGTATATTAAAAGCCACCAGAACTCGACAAATGTCTTTTGCCTCTGTTCCCGTAATGTGAATGCCTAAATATGTATATTCAGTTAAAAGAAAGTTCAATCTAATATATCAAATGCATTGATTTCATGTTGGTTTCTGAAATCAGTTTTTTTTTTTCTTGTTAGCTAAACACCAAAAATAAATATCCATAACTCCTTCTTGAACCCATTAAAGCAGACCTTGGATGGTATACTCATTTGTTTGGAGGATTCTTAAAATGGGGCAAGAAATATAAATAAAAACTGAAGTGAAGGGAGGTGAGTGTGATCCCAGCTAGGTGTCAGCTCCTTAGCTATACCACAGTCCATGTTTACTGACGAATCTCCAGATTCTGCTCTGGTTTGTCTGCTTTGAAACCTAAGAGACACAGCTTGGCCTTTCTGCCCCACTAATGTGTTTTTCATTTCATAAGACTTAGAAACATGTAAAAAGAAACATCAATAATAACAACAAGCAGTTGGTAGAGATGAAATAATTTATGTGAAATGGCTTAAATGTCTTTAAAGTATGATGAATTTCAGTGCATTGTTTTTATTCTCTAAGTGAATGATCATTAATTTGATAGGAGCTATTTATTTTATTGGAAGTCCCTTACTGAATGAGGACTCAATTAACATGATTTCAGTCACCATATATATGCAAATGTGAGCATATGTATGACAGAGTTAATGGATACATGTATTTGATATGAAACAAATATACATTAGAGGCATAATACATATATACTTTATTTTTAAATTTTATTTATTTATTTATTTTGCAGAACTGGGGATTGAATTCAGGTCCTTGCGTTTGCCAAGCAAGCACTTATTCTACTGAGCTATCTCCCCAGCACCTGATATATACTTTATTTGTTTATTTATTTTTGTCTTTTTGAGACAGAGGCTCACTATGCAGTTCAGGCTGGCCTTGAGCTCACTTTTGTAGCCCAGGCTGGTCTCGAACTCGCACCGATCCTTCTGCCTCAGCCTCCCGAGTGCTGGGATTACAGGCGTGAGCCACCACGCCCGGCTTTATATACTTTAAAAGACAGTTTATCTTTACAAAAGTATAAAATTCTTTCAGGGTTTATATATGTGTGTAAACATGAATATATATGAACATGCAGCAAACACATGGAGTTCCATGTCATATATGTGTGTATGTGTATGCATTCAAACCATCTTGAATTGAAGGGAGGATTTTTTTTTTTTTTCCTCTGATGACATCTAAAGCAACTGGCAAGCCATGGAACGACACCATAGACAGGAGAGTCTCATAGTGAAGTCTCTTGTTAGCCTTTGGGGATGAATTTCAAAGAAAATTGCTCCTATGATGAATTACCTTGTTAAAAAATGTGAAGAGCTGAGGCAGATGTTGCCATAGATGTGCAGTGGATACTGGAAAGTCTGGATCTGGCGGCAGGTCCTGAGATGTAGTTTTTTTTGAGTAAAGAGTAAATTGCATGTTGGTCTTTCTCTGTCTGGCAAGGGAATCAAAAGCTTCCCATAAGCATGATAATGCAAAAAAAGCCGAAAGGTCCAGGATGAGGGGTGAGAGTGGTGCAGAGTGGGAAACAGGAGGGAACTTCAAAGAGGAAACAACTAAAATGAGGGCAGTATATGTATATAGAACGAAATAAACAACAGGAAGCACAGAAGGTGACAGATACAGAGACAGAAACAAAACCAGGGACCACAATTAAGGAGACAAATGGAATAAAGTATAAAAGTAAGAAGAGCCAGAAAAGCACCAAAGGGAGGGAATGGGAACTAGAATAGGGAAGGAAAGCACAAAAAGCAAGAGGATAATTTGCTTAAGGTAAAGATAGACACAAGAAACTGCATCAAGTGAGGTAACCAGGGTAACGGGGCCATGGCAAAAGAACCAGAGGCCCTGGCAGCATTATAGCAGTCCTTAAAAAAAAAAAAAAGAAAAAAAAAGTATCATAAGAGGAACAAAATAAGAAGAGTGATGGGAAGAATATGTGATACTATTTTCAATACAGCAGGACAATAATTGTATTTAGAGGCCCCTTTACAAAGGAAACAAAAATGCTTGGACGTGGTAGAGGTGAGAGGAGCCATGTATCCTCCTTCTGGGAGTGTCTGTGAGAAGCATGAATCCAATATGTAAGAACTGAAAATGGAACAACAGTAAGAAGTTGTGGCTGTGAGTTCATGGGACACACAGAACTACAGGATTTTATAGACAAGAGAAGGCCAACTGGGCTAGAGACCTTAGGAAAATTTTTACGTAAAAAGCCTTCAACTATAGTTCATTTATCCCTTTTTTTTTTTAATCTGCTTCCAGCCATTTTGTTGTTTAATCCATAACACATTCAGCTGTGTTATGCCCTTAAGTTCTTATTTTCTTCTTTAAAATTCTTATATTAGGGAGACTATACAATATTTACACATGTAGGTCTGGTTTATTTCACTAATGAGTATATGTTCAATATACATCCATTTATATATGAAGTCTTCAAACATCATTCTTTACAGCTGAGTAGTATTCCATTGTATAAAGATACCACATTTTTTTAACCATTCCTCAAATGATGAGCATTTTGGTTGTTTCCAAGATTTGGATATTGAGCTGCTATAAACATAGGTGCACAGATATTGCTATGGTATGATGTTTTCAGTTCTTCTGGGAAAAAGAGAAAAACATTCTCTCAGGCTTTCACAGAAAGCAAACTGGCCGAGCAATGGCCCTGATTTGTCCCAAAGGCTGACACTGACAACAGTTCTACAAAGCACTGTATATGGTTCCAAAGTTAATCCTGAGGGGATTGGACCTTGGAAGATACAAAAGATGAACGTTTTGTTATACAGGTCTTGCTTTGACTGGCCCTTGATCACCCAGTAAAAAAAAAAAAAAAAAAGAAAAAAAGAAAAAAGCTTAATTACAAAGCATGAGACGCAGAGCTAGATTGATGAGATGACCTGTAGGAGGCTTGAATCAATAGCCTCCAACATTGCAAGCTTCACTGGTGGCCCACTGCAATTGTGTATGCATCTGCTTCCTCTTAATTAAAAGAGAAGAATTTTCTTTTCTTTTTTTCTTTCTTTCTTTCTTTCTTTCTTTTTTTTTTTCTTAGCAACATCAGTAGGAAGGTGGGTCATGCCCATACACTGTGCTCTGTAGAGCTATTGTGAGGACAATATGCAATGTGTCAACTGTTAAAAAAAGAAAAAAAATAATGTTTATTGAAAGTGTTAATGTTTAATTGTTTGATCAAACTTATATACCTATATCTATTAATCTAAACTGATCTGATGATGAAAATATGTAATATAACCATTGTTAAATTTAAATAAATAAATAAATAAAGCCTTCAGCTAGGGTTCAAAAATGAGTAACTTGCCACAATAGTTCAGAGATGGAAGAACATTCCTCACTTTGTTCCAATACTATCACTGGATTTATAAGAGATATCTTGAACTCTGATCACCATCGCACTTAATAGATCTCTACACTGCTTTTCTCTGATGTGGTCTTGGAATCAGACACTGCCGTCCAGTCAATACATCCTTCCTTTTCATTTTCATGTTCCTGGAGTAGGAAGTACTACTATCTCCTACCTCTGGTTTAGCTACCTTATTTTACACAAAAACATCATCCTTAAGTCATTCACCCGTTCTTCTACACCTAAGTCAAACACGACCTCTAATTAAATGAAATCAACTAAAGTACCACATTTAAAGCTTCTGGGTCATTACCTAAACACAGAAGGCCACCAATAAATAGGTGCTAGTTTTGAGTCCTATGATTCCCACAAAGGAATATGCAACCTTCCGTTTATCTTTGTTCTATTTGAAAAGTTAGAAAGCTAAAATTACATTCCCAGTTTCCTTTGTAACTAGACTTTGTTGTAAAGTAAGCCTCAGCGAATGATTATCTACAAGACCAAGAAGCAAAGTTTGAGGGGGAGGCCATCTCCTGGCTCCTCTGGCTGTTTCTACAGGCATTCAAGGAAAACAACAGTTTCTTCCATGGTGGTATTCCTTGTCAATTTTTCTAAGTGTGCTCATAGCCACTGAGGGTAGTGCAGTGGAAGTAGCAGTTTTGTGGTCCCAGTCTCCTCTATGGCTTTCATGGTGGCCTTAGAGAGGATGGTTCATTCAGTGGTCCCAAGTCACTCTAGCAGGTTCTCCCTACAGCTCAGTCTAGAAGCTGCGTTTTTATCTTTCCATCAGTTTTCAAGCACCCAATTGTCATATTAAATTCTTCCTACTTAACATTATATGAGTATTTGCTTTGCCCTCATTAAAACCTGGCTTATTTAAATTCTATTACAACAATCTTCTGCCTATAGTGAGGGACTTATTCTCTAAGTCCTTCAATGCTCCCATGGTAATAGAGCATAGTGCTAAAGAGAGAATAGAATATACACAAGAATGGATTAAATGATCACATTTAGTTCCCAGCACAGGGTCCCAGGGAGCAAACTACTTACTTCTTCTTTCAATGGGCCATTCTTCCTTTACTCCTCAACCAACAATTACAAAAAGAAAGGAAAATAATTCTTGTTTCCATTTCCAATGTGTCTACATAGTTTTTATTAACATACTTTCACAGCACAGATGAGATGAAAACAAAGATGACAGTGAAGCTGTGGGTTACCATGTGATTATGGATTTTGTGTAGCCTTAAGTATCTTTCATGCCTGACCATGAAATTTTACGGGTAAGTTTGATGGTGGAGAATACTTAATGCTAGTATAGAGTAGATACAGCAGAATCAGAACTTTCATGTTGACAGTGGTGTCGATGCAATGAAGAATTAAAATGATGTCAAAGGTTTTATTCCGTTTGACTATTTCTACAAGTCTATTGTACTTTCTGCAAATAATATATTGGTACTTGTACTTAAATATAAACTAGAACTAATGAATAATAAATGATTTTTATAAGCTTCTTCCACCAACATCTTGGAAATTTTAAGATATTTTAGCTACTTTATGACTTAGTCATCATCTTCTTTGAGGATCAACTCACAGTTATTAAGTGTGCTTTAGTTGATTTGTAAAAACTCAATTTTTAAAGCATCCAGTCTTAATTATTATCCGTTAGAAAGCAAAGCAGCAAAATATTTTTTTATTAATTCACTTACTTGTGTATTACACAAGTCCTAGCCCATCCCCAGTTCTTGCTGAAGAAACAAGAAAACAGGCCACAAAAACTGAGAACAATCCAAGCATGTTCAACAAATACGAAGAGCCACTTTGAAAAGGTATGTTCATATTTTCATCAAGTTTACAAATGTCCCTGTCATGTAGTTGCAAATATATTGGAAAAACAATGCGTAAAATTTTACATGTTCTGTCATGCTGGGTGTGTCGACTCATGGTTTTGACTTCATTGCTATCTGAGTACTTCCCTAGGGGGATCCAAATTTCTTGACTTTGTCTTGCAGTAAAGACATAACTTCAATGCACTGTTTAGGTGCGAAGTATCTCTCAAAGTTACATATGTGAAGGGCCTAGTCCTTAGTTTGGCAGTTGTAAGGCTATGGAGTTTCCGTTCTTTGGATTTGTGCCCTCAATCTCTTACTATTTTCCACATCCCAAACAGGAGCTGAGTGGCT
Organism: Myocastor coypus; assembly: GCA_004027025.1. Lineage (NCBI taxonomy): Eukaryota > Metazoa > Chordata > Mammalia > Rodentia > Myocastoridae > Myocastor > Myocastor coypus. The sequence goes on from PVJA010001842.1 coordinate 85,673, forward strand.
TTCTTCCATCCCACGTGATGTACCATGATTTACTCCCTGGCTACGTACTCCCAAAGCAGCCATGCACCAAAACTTCCAAAACTATGAGCCAAAATAAATGTTTCCTCTTTCAAAGTTCATTATCTCATACACTTTTTAGTGAAAGGCTGGCTAACATATCTTTCACTTAATCAGAAAGTGACCATGTTTAAGAATCAAGAAAATATCTGACACAACCACTTTCAGGAGCTTTTGTTTGTTTCAAAACTTAGTTAAGCTCATCAAAGAGAAGTGATATTATTTTCTTAAGTAAGCAAGGCCTGAATTGTGCAAACTAAGGAACCTTGCCTTTGATTTTCAATTCATTCCTGTACTTTTTTGTGATAACACAACATGATTATTGAGATGAAGTGTGGTCCCAGTTTGAAGAGTGCAAAGTCTCCTGGGAGAGACAAGAACGCCTGCTGAACTTCCTCTGCTCAGTGCTCCTTCCTGCCACAGAGGCATCCAGGCTGCCCTCTGGGAGCATGGAGAGGACAAGCTACACAAGATCCCTGAGCATCTTCTCAGCAAATATGCAAATTTCTCTCAAAATGTGTTGCAGTGGCAATGGAGGACAAGTTGATGTCATTATCTTCCTTTTAGATGGAGAAAAAAAAAATCCTGAGATGCGGAAAAAGTAAAAGTAAACTTTCCATAGCCATCATGCACAGCTGAGATTGGAACCATTTCTGAAGATACAGTGACTCAGCCCAATAAAATAGATGTGCTGTTCCAGCACTGCTTGGCAAAAACCTTCCTTGCCATGAGTAAAAGAGATGCTACACTTTGTTTCATATTCAAAATTCTTTATATAATCTTGTTAGAATTCACTAAAACCAAGTCCCTCATCTCAATTGAGATTCTTAAGGGACACTGGGAGTAAATTTTGGCCAAAATACTACTACTTTTTCTTTGGGTTTGCAAAGTGAGTTCTACCTCTTGATTTTGTTATTCAAGTTAAGGGGTCCATCATTTATCACTGCTCTATCATGCAAGATCAAAGGGCCAAAATCAACTGTGAGATCTTTCTTTTCATACTCCTATTTAATCAGCATTTAAGGTTTACCCATTGGTCTTTTAAGTGTCACACATGTATATTTATTCTAACCTCTTCTTCCTATTCATAGTAAGACACTCTCATTCTTCCAGTGGTGCACACATCTCTAAACTGTCCTATTTAACAAAACTCTGATTTTTTCTCCCAACATTTCTCCTATGGCCAGTTAACTATTCACTCATACCCTAAGGCACTAGGAATCTCTTCTTTCTGTGATTTGACATCTTAACTTGGTTCCTATTGTGTTTCCGCTAGTCCTGCCGCTGCTCTCTTCTTGATCCCTGACTCAGAAGAGTTATTTTTTTCTCTTCTTCCTTTCCTCACATGGAGTTCCCACATTTTCATGCTTGTGTGCATCTTTCCCTAGACCACCCTGTGCTACCCTCCACTTTTAATGTCTGTCTGTCTGTCCATCTGTCTGTCTAAAATCTTGATCCCCCTCCAGTCTCTTGGAATTTTTCTTGATCACGCCAGTGAAACAAGTTTCCCTTCTACTCTGAACATTAAAACACACTCTCAAAGGAACAGAACATTCCCTGTCGTGGACCTTGCCATATCTTTGTGTGAAATTATTCCACATATTTTAAAGGCCTAATGCATGCTAGTGTGTGTGAGAAATCATTGCAGTCTTGCAATACCCTCAGAAGTCACTAACTCACTTTCTGATGAGAAAGCCAAGGCCCAAAATGACAAATCCTTGAAGGACTAGAACGTATGCTGCTAGTGATTCTTCCCTTTGGACGACAGCCTGTCAGATGATAGGTTTATGCCATGGTCTCTATTGTGATCTTATACTACACAGGCCTTGGCATGAAGTACTATGCCTTGTACCTCTTTAGAAGTAAGAAGGGTTTGACATAGTACAAATCTTCAATTGATAGGTGTCAGGTTTGTTTTATATGTTCTCTGTGACTTGTGTGCTTAAAAGAAAGATTAACATTGGAGTTTAAGCCAATGTCTGATTTTATTTCGTTTCTGAAGCTGAGATACACATTATCATTCCTTAAGAGACTTACAAGGAGGTCAATCTATCCATGCCAGGAAAGATCTTAGAAACCACATTTATGAGTGAGCAGAGTGGCCTCACGAGGGCCTGCTAACCCAGCTCTTTGGCACTTGCACTAAGGCTAGGGTGCAGGCACAATTCTTGTAGTTTAAGCTGTGACAAAGACACAAAAGCAGGACTGTGTGTTCCGTGAATTTGCTCTGTGAGATTTAGTCCTCCACAAAAAGTTTCCATAGTTTTTGCTCCCTGGTGGCCCTGGTGAGAAATGGTGACCTGCCATGCGATGGCTATGCCAGAGGGAATGAGTGTGAATCTGGCCTTAGACAAGGTTCCCCTGGATGTGGAGAAGTCTTCATTATAACTGAGATAGGAGTGTTGAGTGTCTGAGATTACTCAAAACACGAAAGAGAGAGTGATGATTTACCTAATTTCACAAAGTTCATGTCTGAGCAGCCAGTAACTAAGGAAAATTTTGTAAACCTCAGAGGTTCTGTAAGATTCTGTTTACTATGAATGTCAGTCTAAGTGATGAAAGATAACTGGAGCCAGGTTAAAGAATAATGTTTGCATCTCAGCTGTGTGGGCTCAAGAAGCTGTACCCCATTAGAGTTAGCTAATATTATTCAAGCTTTGAAAAGAGAGTTGTTTTTGTGACTAGGATAACCTAGCAAGAATAAAAAGTCTGATTTGATGAAAAGCCTCTGGTAAAATTAGAACCTGCTTCTGCGCTTATTCAAGGGAAATGGTAAGTAATGAAAATTAAAATAGTGGCAGAGAAATCTTGCAAAAACCCTGACAAGATAGCAATCTAGAATTCAATAGGGTTGATTTATCTCTCTCTATGGTTTCATCAGTCTTTTTCTCCCTCCTTTCCATTTCTTTTTCTTTCTGCCCCTCTCAAATAGATGCATATGCTTTTTTTCTAAGCAAATTTATCATGTTCGTAAAGTAACCATCTTAGGGGAGTGCATCTAACCTTTTAAAGAAGAGTCTGTCGCTTTGAACAATGGAGAAACTATATGCATTGGCAGTTCATCAACAAACAGTTACTTGAAGCAGACTTGAGGTACGGCTCAAGGTGCTGTGAAGAGAGAGAGAGGCTGACTGTACATAAGCTTCAAGAACTTAGCCTGACAGATGGCATTTTCCTGGGATACTGTGATTTGGAAATCATTTATTGTGTTATGAAACAAGAATAGAACTTGGAATGGGAATCAGAGACACCAAGAACTTTAGCATAGAAGGCAAGAAAGGGGCTAAACTGAGTATGCAAGAAAGACACAGGCATATGCAAGGTCAAATGAGGAGCTACCCAGTTTGAACTAGCACAGCAGACATTAATTCATTAAATCAAACGGGTGCCATATTCTGGGCTCTGTAGATCATGACCAAACCAGTGAACCAAACCAGACTCTAAAGTTAGAGCTGAGGACCTGAAACTAAGAGTCAAGAGGAATAGGGCTGAGGAAGTCTTAATCCTAGAGCCCTCAGAAACATAGTGTTGTTTTTTTGTTTGTTTGTTTGTTTGTTTTTTATCACCATTGAATCAGCGACACTACGTTACTCTCTTGCTTTCCCTGGTGACTCATGTTTGGTCCTCACAGGCCAGAGATTCAGTGTGATTTCAGAAGTGTCTTAGGTCCCTGTGACCTAAGTCGATCACACTGGGCATAAACAGTGCCATGGAAAAAAACTAAAGGTAAATAAAACTTCCGCACAACCCCAGGGTGAGGGGTGGTGATGAACAAGTGCTAGGATGGTGCCAACCTTGACTGAAACTTGCAGAGAAGTCTTCATCCTGCAGTAAGTAGGTAGGTGGCCTTGTGGAGTCATGGCCCCTTGGAATCTGTTTCTATGCTTGCAGAATAGGCATTAAAATCCTCCAGCCATATTTATGGTGTGTTTCTTAGATCCATTTTATGCTTTTCTCATACTCTGCCTCTGCCCTGTAGTGTGGAGGGCTGATTCTGTAGACTGCCTGTCTCTGCTTTCTGGACAATAGGAAAATGGGCACAGGAAGGAGAAGGGTCTCTGGGTGCTACCTCTAGAATTGACTATGGTTCCTCCTGCGTTCCATTTCCTGCAGAAATTTGGGAATTCTAATTTGTTCCATTTCTTTTCTCTTCTTTTCTTTTCTTTTCCTTTTCCTTTTTTTTTCTCTTTTCTTTCTTTTCTTTTCTTTTGTCATTTTATACATTTGGTATAGGGCCTCAATACACAGCTCAAACTCATAGTGGTTCTCCTGTTTAGGGGATTACAGGCATGTGCCACCATACCTGGACTTGGTCACTGGTTCAGTGCACCCTGGGGATGGGGCCAGCACAGGATTTGGGACCAGAGATTGAACCCTGATCCCTGCACTTGCCAAAGCAGGTGCTTAGTCTGAAAAGCTATCTCACAAGCCCTTAATTTATTCTCTTTTCTAGCCAATCTGAAGGAGACTCACCACTTTCTGTTAGGCCCTTCAGTTTTGCATTGGCTCTGTGGACAATTTGCTATTTTAAGTTTTCTGTTACCTGTTCTGTCTCAAATCCTCCCTGTTGCAAATATTTAGAGTGTTTCCTTTTTTTCCTGTTTAGATCCTGACATCTTCTTTCCTAAGTTATAAAAGGTGATAATAATGCCAGGCCAGAAACACTTAGTAAAAGGCTGGGTAAATAATAAAGTGCTCACACATTTGTAAAAGCTGTATGGATGTGGTAGAGTTAGCAGCCTATGTCAACTTCTTGGGGCCCTGTTTTAGGGCCCCCCATTCTTCACTGGACTCATCTTCCACATGGCATTTGTTTTATAGTAATATAGGCACACTTTGCATGTGAGTTAGACAACACTTTTAATATAATGTTTTATCACTCTCATAGACACACATAGGCCTCAAATAGACGTCAGGACATGAGTAAATGCTTGTGAAAAAAGCCCTGGATCTTCTTATTCTCCCCTTCAGCAGGTTTTCTTTTTTTTCTTTTTTTTTTTTTTTCTTTTGTACCAGGGATCAAACTCAGGACCTTGTGCTGGCCAGGCAAGCACTTATTTTATTGAGCTATCTCCCCAGCCCTCCTTCAGCAGTTTTAGGCAACTCCTTTCACCAGAGCTCTGAGGCTGGGAGTCCCCTCAGTTGATGCTTTCTCCCACAGACTTAGGGGCTCACTCTGATGCCCAGGGTAGCTGTAGCAGAACCTGGGAGAGTATTGCAGGCAAGGTTGCCTTGGTTGCTGTGGAAGTGTCTGTGTGTCTCCCCGGCAAAATGAGAGTGCTACACTCCCAGGGTTACTTCACACTTGTCTGTGCTCCCCTCTGTCTAGAAGCAGCATTAATATTTTTGTACTATCCCCTTCATTGTCAAAATTAAGAAGTGTGGAATAGGCCTCTTAGCTATCATTAATCCTAGAGATAAATGATAAATACTCCCTTCTTGAGAATGGTTGCTCAGACCTTCTTCTGCACCATCCCTAGCAGAGGTTTAACCTCTTCACACCATGGTGTGTTCATTACTGAAATTTATGCATCAATATCTCCCTAAAATGATTCTCTTCACTACATTATCAAGTATGCATGCACTGTTTAAAAATCAAAAGATCATTGAAATAAGCTGTATCCCTCAGCCCTATCCAAAGACTCATGGATTGCTAGATGTGTGAGACTAAGTCTCAAGACTTAGTGCTAGATGTATGAGACTTTGCAAGATGGTTCAAGCCCAGGGCCTTCCAGTGACTCCTACAATCATCCTGCCTGCCTTCTTATGTCAACTGAAAACCCAAAGATATACACCATTTCAGATTCTGTGAAAGTTATGCAACCAGAATAAAACATGGCTCTTCTCCCAAAAGTTATAGTTTAATTTAAGAAAGGAAAAGTACAAACTAGTTTCTCTTCTGTCCTGATTAGCTGCCTTAAAGAAGGTCTCATGCCTCACCACGTTTGGCTAGTTTTTTTTTTTTTTTTTCTTTTTTAATAGGGACAAGGCCTAAATGTCACTAGTAGCAGCTATTGATTCTTCCCATAGCTCAACTGATGGAGGAATGTCTAAATGCGACAGTAGGAACAATAAAACAAGTTAGGAATACCCTAGCCAGCCTGTTCAAAGTGGATTCCTTGGCACTACGTTTTCTTGACTGACTCACACAAAATGAGGCTTCTTTCCTTCCCTAGTAATTAACCTCTAGATATCTTTCACTTTTTCCCTCTGATGTGTGCTACATCTAACCCGCATTGGTTCTCAACCTGTGGGTCACGACCCCGTGGGGGTTGAACGACCAAAACACAGGGGTCATCTAAAGCCATTCCGAATCATAACTGTAGCAAAATTACAGTTTTGAAGTAGCCACCAAAATTATTTTTTGGTTGGGGTCACTGCAACATGAGAAACTGTATTGCAGGGTCATGGCATTAAAAAGGTTGAGAACCACTGCTCTAAAACTTCATTGAAAACTTTCAGTTTTTTTGAGATTATTTTTATTCCATCAGTACACAGAATTTCATGAGCCCAGTATTAGTGCTCATTTCTAGTCTCCAATTCTTTCTCTAAATAAGAAGACAGGGACCACTTGTGCTTTGGCCTGTCCTCAAGACATAGCTCCTCCCACTGGTCTTCCTTCAAAGGAAAAGATTTCAAAATGTATAGTGAACTGCAGTGAGGGGTGTGTGGGCTGGCTGCACAGGCTGTAGAGCCTTCGCATACGGAGTTCTCTGTATGGAGAGGCCAAGCCCACAGCAGTAGAAAGTTGGTGTGTTCTCAGCATCATCATCGGGAAGTGTTAATGAGGGAGGAGAAGGGATGCGAGCAGAAGTGGGGGAGCTAGATGATATTTTTACTCAGATCGATGGTATTTTATTTGATGATGCAGTGATGCAAACTTTTAATGCCTGTCTCTTCCCATTCCACCTTTCAATTTTTCCCTTGTCTTGCTCTTTTTCTTTCTTTGCAGGTTGCTTCCATCTATAGTCAGCGATAATCACCATGATATTGTTGCTTAGGCAGTTCTGAAGAGTCAGAAGTGGGTTATAATTGAAGAATCCATTACCAAGATCAGTTGGTTCCCTGATTACAGTAGCAAGGTGAAATATTCATCCTCACCAAAACCCTCTAACACAACCGTGTTCCAAGGCACCCACTTTTCACTCTTTTCTCATTCGAACCCCAATGTGCTTGTCAGCAAAATTAAAGGTATGTCATTCACATCGTGCCTGCATTGCAAAGGACTATAAACCTGCCAACCTCTTTGATGAAATAAAAGGGTTTTATTTATGATTCATGTAGGAATATGAGGTTATTTTTATTCCATCAGTACACTAATAATCAGTGAGGAGCCCACTGACAGGGAAGGCCCTGATAAAGGGGAACCCTCTAGGGTGTTTGCCCCTCTTTGTAATCTTTTTCTAGTGCAAGGTTATGTGCATGGCAGAGTGTGAGCCAGCTATGAGGCTTGGCTGCAGGAACAAAGACAGTTGCAATCCAACAGGCCTTGGGATGCCATCAGAGGAAGGGGGAGGGGGAAGCAGTCCCTTGGATGGGAAGAAAGTTTTTGCTCCGGCCTCAGGTTAGCAATTTGGAGCCTCCCCAGCCTCCTGTGATGTCTCCAGTTCAAAAGACAGCCGATCCTCCGCTCTGCAGTCCTACTGGGCATTCTAGCCAAAGTTAAAATAATAATAATAATAATATAAAAAGATAAGGAAAAGAAAAAGATAGAAAAGCCAATTGGCCAGGTTCCTTCTGCAGTCCTTAACCATTTGTTCCCTCCACCCAGCGTCCTTGGTTAAGGTGATCTGACTTAAAGGCAAACAAATGTGGCTGGGTGTATTTCAAAGCACACCCTTGCCTTGTTATTTTAAATACTCTCACAATTTGGGTCCCCTTTCATTTTTGTTCCTGCTCTAGGAAGTACTTGGAAGTTATTTTAATTCAAGTTGGGAGTAAATTTTCATTCCTACCCATTACTCCCATTGAGATTACCTCAAGCAAATCTGAATGAAAAGTTATCACAGCGTGAACTGGGCAGCATTAGGGCCTGCGATTTGTTCAACGTGACATTTTGGCAGAGAAACACAAAGCCACACAATCTACTGAGGATGAAGGGTAAGGATTCACTGGAGGAAGAAAATAATACTAATCCTTTACTCAATAAGCAGTAAAATGAGGTAGGTTTTTTTTTTTTTAAGTTAAGTAAGTGAAAAGTGCATTTAAAATGGCATTATAAACTCAGGAGTCGAGCAGTGATCTATTGGAGAGGTCCTACTGAAGGATTTGTATTTATGACAGTCCCGGGAATGGCAGTGGTGTGCACAGTATTCCCGTGAGTGCATCTGCAGATGTACCTCGAGTAGGCACAGAGGCAAGGGGATGGGCTTGATGCACAGGAGCTCCCGCTGATCCTTCTGAGGCTAGTGTTCAGGAACTCAGCCCTGGCCATCCTCACTCCGTAGAGTTGACTGAGTGACTGCAATACCATTAACTGAAACGTTCTTCGAGTGACACCAGAACATCTTTCCAGGGTAGTCTGGTCCCTGGAGGTGGCCTCTGCAGAAAGAAGAGCCTGGGCTGCACTGGGGCCTGGCTCTCATACTGTCTGAGAGTGTGTGTGGGATGCTGTACCCAGCATCCTTCTGCTTGAACGCCTGGGCCAAATGGCTAAATTTCACCTACTGCTGTGAACTCCTGCAAACAGCAGAAAAATGTCTGGTCAAAATCACTCATACTCTTCAGAAAGCACCCTGTCCATTTTTTTTTTTTTTCAGTTTTCAACACATAATCTACTGAATATAAGAGATAAGACAGTCTGGAGAGGCCCTTTGTGAGAAGCCTGCCGATCTTGTGTTCTAGGCTCTGCTGCACAGCTAAACTCCGATGTAGTGCTAGCAAGTGGCTCCGTGTCTGCCCGCCTCTGACTCATCACTCACACCTAGAATGAGATTCTCCTAGTCTGTTGTTTGACTGCTTCCGCAGCTAATATGGGGTTCGATGTGAATGCTTGGGAAAGGATAAAGTTTGACCCTGAGTCCATCTGTTTTAAGTGTGAGGTTCTACATTCAAAAAAAAGGTGTTTTTTTTTTTTTTTCTATTTTTTAGGCCTGTGCTTCAGATCATATCTGAGAGCTGGGCTCTAGATGTTGTTTTTCATGTTAGATAGGAGCTTCTACTCTCTTGCTACTTCATGAAGGAGAGAGGGAATGATGGAACCCACAGAACCAATAACTATGTATGTTCGGCAGCCATACTGGACAAATAAACAGCCAAAGGTCTGTCATCAGAACAAAGTGAGAGAAGTCCTTCACCCTATATTGTTTTCAAAAGCACTTGTCTCTGGGGTCCAGAGATTCCATGGCTTTGTATATCTTTAGAGAAACTGCCTCCAGACAAGGAGCACTTCATCCAGTTAGCAGCAAAAAATGAACACTAAGATATAAAGAAACTACTTGAGAAATTATTGCTTCTCTGTAGTTCTGAATGCTGATCTTAAATGTGGCTTCTTTCACCATCACTAAGAAAAGCCAGAGAGGTAAGAGGAAGCGGCCCTGAATCTATATTTCCACAGTTATGAAGCAGCCTCCGTGGCTACTCCAGCACCGGGAGATAGGGCAGGGATCTGTGGCACCAGCTCCTGATTTCAGCTTCATGGAGCACTGAGGTTCATTATACTCCCGTTATCAGCAGAGAGGTTTACGGCTGAAGCCATGAGAGAGATCCGTGTGAAACATGAGCCGGGAGAGAGGCACTGCGTCTCACCATTAATAAGCCCTCTTTTGGGATCCAGCATTAGTGAGATTCAGCGGATCATGGAGCACAGGGGTATCATTTTTACATGATTACTCTAAATTCTTAAACCAGAGGCTTAAGAGAGAGGCTTCGCACAAAAGCAGCTGTGGGAATTGTTGAATGATTGGTACAACACTTGCAGTGGGTTAAACCACTTGAGGTAGCACCACTTGGGCTCACAAGCAGGTATTAAGCTCTCTGCTTTTCCAGGGAAGAAGAAAAGGAGAAGGAAAACGAGGGACATCATGAGGCGGAGGGAACGATTTTCTCTTTCAGCCACGGGCTCTACTCATTAGCAGTGTCTACAGCCCCTGCTCCTCCTCTCTCCTGGGAGATCTGCTTGGCTTCCCCTCACCCAGCGATTTGGATTAGCTGCCCTTTGGACACTAAGGCCACTTGTCTGTAAAGAGGACTGCACTTGTTCCCATGGGCTCTCTTCTGCCTGAGTAGAACTCTAGCCAGCTCAAATGGTTCAGAGAACCAGCAGCTACTTTCCACCAAATTTGCTTCCATCTTGTGAAATAATATTTGTTTGTAATAAAGAAAATACTGAGGCTCTTTCCTGTCATTCACTGACCTGAAATTCCAGAGACTCTTGTTAATCATCTCAGGGTCTCTTGGAAGATAATGTGGCTAAACATGCCAGGGTGAGCCAGCACTAGCCTTGCCTGTTCATGTAGCAAGTAAAGTTGTGTTCCTTTCCTGGGAAGACGGACTACTTGACTCCCTCCAGAACTGTCCAACACCTGAGGGAAATTTCCTCTGGCGAAAAGGTGGTCTATCCTTCTAGGTCTCTGCATGTGGTAAGATTCAGAGGATGAGTCAAGGTCTCGGCCTGCCTTTAGGTTTTTAGCTCTAAAATTGCATTATACATTTTTTTCCCCTGCAGAACCAGGGATTGAACTTAGGCCCTGTGCTTCCAAGGCAAGCGCTTATTCTACTGTGCTATCTCCCCAGCCCCTTACATCTGATTCCAGGTAAATAAGGGGAATTTTTTTAAGACTGCATCTTGTCCTTACTCGTACTGGATTCTTGTTTTTCTCTGATTGTGTCCAGGTCTTCTCTTCATGTTGAGAGAATCCTCATTCAATTAAGAGATTCTAGTCCACTTGGGTAGCCAGCATCAGAGCATAGCCCTGAGCTACTTCCAAACAAAATGGGTGATTATAGCAACAGTGCAATCCCACATTTTTCAGGCCTCTGACATTTATTTAAAAACTGTTCTGAGACATTTAAATCTTTATGAGACCTAGATATTTATATTGTCATGAACTGAACTTTAGCCTCAAAACACATGCACGGGTTGATGTTGTAATTGCTGATGGGGCTGCAGTTATAACAGGTAGTGACAGTACCACTGAGGAGCTGGGGAAGGTTACGTGAAGTCATCAGGGTCCTAAGGGTCAGGCCTCATCCCCTAGGTCCATTGTCCTCACATAAAGAGGAAGGGACATCAGATACTTCTGGTGAGTGTGAGCATGCACCCACACACAGGAGAATGGCAAGAGGCCGGTATCATTTACTATGAAGCAGATGATATCTTAATAGGAAACTATTGTGAGTTTCTTATCTTTCCTTCTGCTTTCTGGATTATCTGATAAACAATGACTTTGAGAGCCTACGGGTCTGCATGGCAGCCGTCAGAGAAGGCCCGCCTCAAGGAGTATTTTGCCTCTCACAGACCATGTGTACATATGTATATATCTCTGTTCAAAGCTTTCTTCTCATAAAAGACAGAGGAATAATAACTGTTAAAACAATAGACTGCAGAAATACAGATCGTCTTCTAAATCATGAAAAATGTTAGGTGAGTCAGTGATCAGTTGTCAGAATGTAATACGAAGTATTAGAATAAAAATTAATGAATATTCATATAATTTTGAAGTAGCTGAGATCTAGCCACATGTAAAATTAAAAATAGTAATTATACTAAAGAACATTTTGATGTAATGCTAACCTCACCAAGAACAATAATACCTGTGTAACAATAAAATGAAATCAGTTAAAAAATACTATAAACAACAGTTTTTTTTTAAATGTCAAGGGACATTGCAATATGTACTATTTTCAGTTGTGTAGTAAACAAAGTATAATATCAAATATATTCAATAATATTTTAGGTGGTAGCATGAAGTGTTCTTTCTAGTTAGTAAAAAAAAGAAGTCAAAAGTTTTAATATAGTCAGCAATGGAAGTAACTCATAAAGCCAGACCCTGAAAAGCCAAAAATACATTTAAAACATTTTATTCTTTCTGCAAAGAATAAATAACTGCACATGAAAACAATAAAAATAGTTTTCTATATCACAGCATATGGGAATAGTTCTTTTTTTTTAATTATAACACCCAGATTGGCAAGGATGTGTTTCCTCACTTTTATAAAAGTGCTATTGAGGAGGTAAATCAAGAAACATTTCCTGGGGATATTTGACAACTTATCAAATCCTGAAGATCTATTACCCTTTGACTTGAAAATTCCACTGGACATTTGTCCTTAGAAAATAGCTGAATGAGTAAACAGGCACAGAAATGTTCATCACAGATTTGTTTATGGGAGTTAAAAGGCGAGGGAACATCTAAATACTTAACTCTAGGGTTAAGATACTACATATCTGTTTAAAATGATAATAACGATAAGTCAGTATTGTAAGACATCAATGATACATTTTAAGGGGAGCAAAGCAATCTGAGAAGACAACTGCCGATACAATATGCCATACACATGTATGTGTATGTGTTTGAGAATTTTCAAGGAATGTCCACTAGACATTTACAGTTTAATGTGGATCACTCAAGTGTTAGTTTAGATCACACTGCTTGATTTCAATTTTGTATCTTCTAAAGATTTCTAGCAAAAGTGCACTTTACTTGCAGGAAAATAACAATGACGAAGGTGGCCTAGCAGAGCAGAGGATATAATTGGAGAAATAACCTTTGGCAATGGAAGAATTGTGAGTCCTTTCGCTCTCCTGGTTTCTTCTTCTTCTTTTTTTTTTTTTTTTTTGCCACAAATTTATTTTTATTTTGCTTGAGGAGGACTCATCATCTTTTGTTTGAAAACCTCTGCCCCTTTTAATTTCTTTCTTTTTTCTTTTCAATCTTTTATTCTTTTTTTTTTGTTTTGTTTTGTTTTGTTTTGTATTTTAGGGAAGGGTCTACATGGTGTTCACGGCCTCACTACTAGGTCACACTCATAGTGATCCGCCTATTTACAGACTCTCAAGAGCTGGGATTACAGGCGTGCACCACCATGCCCAGTCTCAACTGCTGTCTCAGTGTGAACACAGGGATCAAACCCCAGCCCCTGTGCCTGCTTGCAGGCACTTGAATTTGCCTAGCTATTTGGCCAGCTCTTCGTGTTTCTTAAAGTGTTGTCTGAGCAACATCTGTGGCAGAATTGACCTGAAGCTTTGTTACAAGTGTAGATTTCAGAGCTCTTCTTGGACCCATGGAATCAAGGTACCTGGGGTAGGGTCTAGGAGCCTATCCACTTAACAAGCTCCCAGGTACTTTGTAGGTACTATGAACACTGGTTGAGAACAGGTGGCTGTGGAAATCACCTGAACTCTTCAATCCAGATTACTGAGTGATGGTTGGTGAGACTGAGCAGCCCTCACTCAGCCCTCACCTCACTTCCTTGGCACTCCAGAGGCCACTAGCCATTCATTAAAGCTGATAAGTAACATAGCTCAGGCATCTTGTATACAAGGAGAAAAGCAAATTCTTCCAGTTTATATTCTCCCCCCCCCCTTTTTTTTTCTTTCCAGAACTTCTTCTTCTAGGATTTGTCAGCCACAGAGATTCTCCTGCACCCTAATTCTCTTTGCATACAGTGCATGTCTCCAGGTGCTCCGAACAGCCCACGAGGTAGATGTTATTCTTAGGAAATGAACTCCAAGAGTTGGAGAGCAAGAGCTCAATTAGAAATGCACCAAGGAGGCAGCATTGGTATAGAGTGAAGAGAAAGGCCTCCGACAACGCGCAGCTTGCATAGGGCTGAGGTTAAGTTGGAGTGGACCAAGAGAAAGAGCAGAAAGGCTTCTGTTTAAATCCGCCAGTTTTCCAGAGGTGAGAGATGCCAAGGCTAAGTTTCCATAAGTTTAAGCACAACCTAAATCGGTCGGCCCTCCAGACTGATGATCAAATGAGACCCAAAGAGTGTGGTTGCTCCCAAATGCCACAGTCAGGACGTCATGCCATGTCTGGCATGTAATTGCTTTCCTACATTGCCAGCAGGTGGTGCAAGAGTCTCCAAGTCCGTGAACTTCCCTCTCCCCGGCTTCTGCTGGTGGGTCTCTGTCAATAGCCTTCCCCTCCTCTCTGTGAGCGCCTCTCATAATCCTTACATGGCTCCTCTGTACTTGAAAAATCACAAGGGAACAGGAAGCATCTTTAAAACACATTTTGTACCTTTTAAAATGTGTTAAATATAAATGTAGAATCAAAGAAACATGCATTAATTATAGAACTGTGTAAAGGAAAAGGAAAAAAAGAATCCCATTACTAGCACACCCAGCAGAAGCAGAAGCGTTCCCCTGTTGGCAAAGGCGGAATAGAGAAATTTAGCAGAAACCTTTAGGCTTTAATGCCCTCTACCTCCCACTAAGGAGATTATGAATATGGATTTGGGAAGAATGGTTGTGGTAGTGAGGGATTGAGGGAGTCCTAATGAAAAAACCTAAAACAATGAAGGGATATAAAGTTGACTGGTATCTGAATTACATCCATAGCTTCATCAGTTATATAGAAAGTGAGGAAGAATTTCCAAGTGGGAATTCTCAGAATCATTTTTGGTAATGTTTCAGATGAAGGAAAACTGGAAAAACTCTGGTTTAAGGAACAAGTAGGGAGTCCAAGGGAAATTGACCAGGACCTCACATCCTAGGCCATGGAGACAAAAGTGAAAGATGGAAATGACCAAGGCTAGAGTTTGCTTCAAGCGGGTTGAACACTCTATCCTCTAATTGAGAGCGTAACGGCAAATTGAGAAGGGGTGAGGTTTGGACAGCTGTAGCAGGGAACATTCTTCAAAAAAAGCTATAGGGACTTGAGATACTCACATGTCACACACAAGACTTCAGGCCTGGCAACAGATTGCATCTTCTCACTGTTCCAATTCGTGAATTCAAATTCAGATGTAGAGACAGGTTGCATCATCAAATAGACATGGGATTAAGGCAGTTGCATTTGCATATCTATAGCAAAAATTTTAAATTAAAAAATCTTTTGTTTATTTGGTACAGGGTCTCACTACACAGCTTGGACTCAGAGTGATCCTCTTATCTCAGCCTCTCCAGTGCTGAGATACAGGTATGCACCACTATGCCTGGTTTGGTGTCTAGCCCAGAGTGCCAGGGGTTCAAGGGCCGGTGTGGCATGTGGTACTAGGGAAAGAACCTGGGTCCTTGCACTTGCCAGGCATGCCTTTAGACCACTGAGCTATCTCCCCAGCCCCAGTAATAAAAAAAAATTGAGATGACACTATAGTTTTGTACAGATGTAACTCCAAAGAAAAAAAAAGGAAAATGACTGAGCCAGGAGTCAGAAGAGTAGTGCAGGATGAATGCATCTATTTTTCTAGATCTTTCTGCAAGCCAGGCACCTTTTCAGATATCTGTGGCAGGACTGCCTCACTGTTTTTGACCTACGAAGTACTCTAGAGAACCAGCCCAAGGAAACTATAAATAAGACTTAAGATATGGTGGGTGACTTTAACACTCTGTTTAAGTTCATAGATCATCATATTAAGGCCAAAATGTAGCATTTCCCACTCATACTAAAAAAACCAGGTGTTACTCTGAAAACACTGGTAAACAAATACATGCCGTGTACAAAAATAGGGTAAGGAAAAGTCATGAAACCAAGTCTATTATATTCAAGTTTGCCAATAGCATATTATAAACATAAATTCGTTCTAAAACCGAAACCTGGTTTGCTGCTTGAAATTAAGACACTGTGACAATTCAGGCTGTCCCTTGTCACTAAAGATGACTTGGGGAACTTGATAAAATAAAGTGAGCTAGTCAGTTGGGAGGTGCAGATGATGTATAACAGCTAATGAGAAAACAGAATATGTAATTGCCAAATGTACTACCTAGGTTACTGAGAATGATATCACCATCTATAATGCTCAGACCAAGTGTGTACATCCACAGCTCATTGTTTAGCATGTGTTAATTGCACATAAAGAGAGGGAGGTATAAGTCCAGCAAACTGTTGACAAACATATGCTAAGAGGAACACTAGGGGAAAGCAAAGATGAAAAACTACTTTTCTCTCTAACATATCTCGCTTGTTCTACCTTCTCTATTTAAGACTCTAGAGTTTCTTCTGGCATCTTACCATTTTTTCTTGGATGGAAAAGTATTTCTCCTCTCTGAAAGACTGAATATTATTTGTCTTCTATGGCATACATCAGCACTTGAAAAATTATATGTTGTACTTCTTTTATATTCTCTTTCCATTAGAGCATCATCTGTGAAGAAAATATTTTTACCTGATTTTTTTCCCTGCTATGTCTCTAGTGCTAGAAACAATGTGGGTCTCACAGTAGGTATTCAATAAATAATTTGTATTTAAAGACTATTTTTGAATTTTTAGATCTTATCTCTCCTAATGATACATCTAGGAATTTATATCATAGAAATAAGAATCCTTCCTCAAAACTACTCAATTCATTTTTTTTTTTTTTTCTGGTAGCTACCCCAAACAAATAGCCTATTCTTGATAAGAATTTTTATCCTTGCCATTTAAGCCTGTTCTATCCAGTATATTAAAGCCAAAGAGGTTTTCTTAAACCTACTCCCAAGTTCAAAGGGCCTAGTTACAGGCAATACCCTCTGCAACTTCTCAGCTATTTAGTTTGATGATTGCTCTCTTCTTCCCCTTATAGTTTTTCTTCCCTCCACTTTTTGAAGACTTTCTATTACCTTACTTCTTTTTCTATTTCTTCCAAGGATTTAGGTATCTCTACGTTAACTGTTGTCTAACTACACCAAAACTTAACTATAACAGCCCCACATATTGTTTCATAGTGTCTGTGAGTTATCAAATCAGGAAAGATTTAGTTGAATTCTCTGCTGCATAATCCTACCTTTATTATCCCAGCAGTTGTGGTGTTACCTAAGCACTTGCTGAGGGAAGAATATGCTTCCATTACCACTCACAGGGCTCCTGGTAGCATTAGTTCTTCAAGGGCTAAAGAGAGGGGTCTTACTCCTTCTAGCTATTGGCTAGACAGTTTAGATTTCAAAGGAAGAAATGAACATCAAAAGACAGAGGCAAAATCCCTTAAAAATCTTTATCTTAACTTCTATGCCTTTTCATGGATATTCAAGAGATTTTGTCTGTTGTTCTCTTCTTTGTAAATGTTTCTTTTTGTCTCTGGAAAATGCCCATGAGGTTTACTTGCCTTGTTTCTCCCTGTAATGATTCGTCATGTGTGGCATTAGTCATGATCCAGTTTCCCAGGACTTCATATTCAGTCTCTTCCAACTCAGATGTACCGTAGTTACATAAAATCCAATTTAAATAAAACAAATGTACTACATTAATCATTATTTACATCCAGGACAGTATAATTCTTCCAACCACTTTGTTGCAGTTCTTATTTAATGAGACTATCATAGTTTTATTTAAATAAAAATTTTATTGAGGTATGATTGACATGGGAGATTAAAGTACATGTTTAATACATATAATTTGCTAAGTTTGAACATAGACATAAAACAATGAAATCATCACCAACTCAAGGCAATAAATATGTGCCCCCAGAATTCTTAAAAGCACGTCTCAACTTCCACCCTGGTACTCTAGATGGAGTGAGCCCCTAGAGCCTATCTCTGCTTCCTGCCTTCCTCCTCTCTCTGTACTTTTCCCCTCATTCAGTTTACAGTGAGTTTATACCTGGATTTTTGTGATAATCATGTGCTGCTTTTCAAACTCCTGATAGCAAAAACACTCCTTAAGAAGAGTCCCTCAATACTCACTCTTACACTGTTACCATAAAGTGTTTCTATATTTATTTTTTTCTACAAATGTAGCTTCTGAAAAGTTTGTGAAATAATTTTAGACCTACAGTTAAAAGAATTTTACTAAGAATTCCTAAGTAGCCTTCATCAAAATTCTTAAACATTAATGTTCTATAAATTTGCTTTTGTCATTCTACGCATATGCATGCCTTACAATTTTCTCCTGCATTTTGCACGTCTTTGTATTTACTTCCAAATAGGAAAAAATGTCAACTTTACATTCAAGGTGTTGTGTATTCTTGGACCATGCTTAATTTCAAGAGGTATCCTATGGCCAAATGGCCTAGATTCTGTCTTAAAAATCTTTGAGAATTCTTAGTTTTATAATATTTTATGCTACTTGCTTGACAATGAGATCTTATTCCTATCAGTTTCTTTCTTATTTTTTGAAGCCTAGTTCAAAATGTCAACTTCAGTGAAACTCAGAAGCCACGGTGAATCTCCCATCTCTGACTCCTACAGTATTTTGTTTCATTACATCTTTCCTTGTGATTATTTGGACACATATATCATTTTGTAATCTTGTTTAATTTATAAATATCATCACGTACGTCTTCATATCTGGAGTGTATTTTCTTGGAATTGAAATACGTAACCAACTCAGAATAAGGCTAGATGAATCACCTGAGGGTAGCGGATGGGCCACATACTGGATTGTGCTCTGAAGACACTGACGGATGCAGAGGAAAATACATCGCTCTGGATGGAAAGTGGTGACAGAATCTGAGGCTGAGGAACAGCAGTTGCCCACATCTAAAAGAATACTGGAGTGTGTGTGTGTATCTAAGTTCTCAGAACCAAAGGATATGAAGACATACGTGATGCTATCTATAAATTAAACAGGAAGCTGGAAGTTCAAGACCAACCTGAGCAACTGAGCAAAAGCCTGCCTCGAAATAAAATGCTCTTGTTATCCTCACCTTATCTTTACTGCTTCCCTTTGCTCTGCTTCTATAATTTGTTATACTTTTTCCTAAAGTGAATACCTAGATGATTACCTTGAGTTCCTCCTACCTAATATAAGCATCCAATCATTATTGGAGAAAACAGAGAAGTCAGTACTCTTTTTTCATTTATCCATAAATAAGTACATTAAAGATGAGCATAGACACATAAGTTCTAAACCACAACACCAAATTATTTCATGTAATCATATCTATTGAACATGATATCTAACAACAGCAGAATACGCTTCTTTCATGTACATTAAGAAAACCACCTAGGTTAACTATAAGTCTTATAGCATCATTGAAACTGAAAAATGTTCTACTAGAATTTTTATTAAAAAATAGAAATAATGCAGAGTATCTTATTTCAGCATAAAAGAGATCAAAATGCAACTGTGGAAAATGCCAACATATTTAAAAATTAGCACATTTCTAAACAGTCACAGATGAAAGGCAAAGTGTAAAGTAGGAAGATGAAATATTTCAAACTGAGTAAAAAAGATGAGGAAATTAAGTTGGCAGAATGTTGCTACAGCAGTGCTGAGGAAGAGAGCATGGCCTTTGATGCTCATATTAGGTAGGAGCAGCTCAAGGGAATCATCTAGGTATTCACTTCAGGAAAAAGTATAACAAATTATAGAAGTAGAGGAACAGGAAACAGTAAAGATGGGTGAAGATAGTAAGAGTATTTTACTTGGAGACAGGCTCTTGCTTAGTTGCTCAGCATCCTGGGGGCTGCAGGTCATGGCCGTTCTGTCCTTCTTCTTCTTCTTCTTCTTTTTTTTTTTTTTTTTTTTACATAACTCATTGAACAAATACTTAAGTATTTTTAAGCTACAATTTTAAGCTATAATAATTTTGTTCTCTGCTTTCTAAAAAAGAAGGTATGCGTCTTAATAAAATGAAAAATGTTCTATTGTTCCTTCTTTTTGGAGAGATCAAAGAGGAAAGCAATAAAATTGGCAGCAAGACATGAAAATCCTCTCTTTTTTTTTTTTTTTTTTGTCTTTTTGTGACAGAGTCTCACTATGCAGTTCAGGCTAGCCTTGAGCTCACTTTTGTAGCCCAGGCTGGTCTCGAACTCGCACCGATCCTTCTGCCTCAGCCTCCCGAGTGCTGGGATTACAGGCGTGAGCCACCACGCCCGGCGAAAATCCTCTCTTTAGAAGACCATTTTCATGGTGGCAAAGCCAGGGCAAGTGATTTGTTATCCATAAAAGTCTTTTGAAACTAGATGGTTTATAAGGATAGTCCTTTGCAAAGGTACAATAGGAAAAAGTCCTCCAAAGATAACTTAGACAAAAGTGCTCAAAAAAGATAGCTCAGCAGACTAAAGTTTCTGCTTAGGCAAGCTTATGTAAGCACAAGGACCGAAGTTCGATCCCCAGCACCACATGTCCTGTCAGCCCCACCCCTAAGGTGGGCTGAGCAGGTCACACACACACAAGTGTTTAAAATGAAAAGGGAGAGCTGATGTGAGATTGGGGGTTTAATGACCTCCGATAGCTCTTACCTCACTGTGTCCCACACTTCTCAGTTTGCCACCAACATGCTCCTCATCCAGAAGAGAAATCAATTTCTGTGCCTCTGTGAATGTGGGTTAGCCTTGAGACTCACTTTGGCCCATAGAAAGTGAGAGACATGACTTTGGCCAAGTTGTGGAGACTTGTCTTTTAGTGACCATGGAATGCGTACATCATCACTCATGGAGAATTGACTTCATCCCACCACAGAAGAAATTCTGCAGGATTGGAGAACATTTAGAGGAGAACCAGGGCCAGCCAGATAGCTCAGCGGATTAAAAGGCCTGATCAGGCAGACACAGAGATTGGACTTTGATCCCAGCCATGCAGTGCCAGCTCTGCTCCCAGGGCATGCTGAGATGACAGGGTGTGGTGGTGCAAGCCTATAATGCCAGCACTTGGGAGGCTGAAAAATAGGAGGATCACTATGAGTCTGATCTGTGTAGTGAGACCTTTTAGACCCCGTACTAAATGCATAAAGAATAAAATAAAAAAATAAATAAAGTAAAATAAAATCGATGTTTCAGTTACTCATTTCTCCTTGCTGGAACAAATATCCAACACCCAAAATGAAGGAAGGAAAGGTTTATTTAGCTCACAGTTAATGGAGGTTTCAGTCCATACTCAGCTGGCTCCATGGCTGAGGGGCACAGGACAGAAAGCAACCTTCCATGGCAGCAGCAAAGAGCAAGAGAAGACAAAGGAGGAGTGGCCGCAACCATGGCAACAGAGAGGAAGTTGCTCTCCCTTACATTGCATTCAGGCTATCACTCCAGGCTGGGAGTACTACTCACACCCATCGTCCTAGCAGTACTAGGACTCATAATCCTAGTGGATCCTGAGTTAGTCTCAAATTCTATAAGTCCCTGCCCCATGACTGCTTGAGGCTTTCTGAGGTGTGGCGGGGGACTAGACACAACCCCTAACAGAGGAGAATCAGGGTGCCCTAGAAAACAAGCAGCATTGAAATGCAAACAAGATCTTTTTTAAGATCATCTAGCCATCCCCATAGCTAAATAGAGTGACATTCTTGAATCTAGGTTGTACAGGAAAAGAGTCAACAGGAAACTGCTGATTATAAGGCACAATAGATCTTGTTGCTTCAGTGTGTTAAGTTTTGAGGTTACTTGTTATGCAGCACTAGATCTGGTAAAGCATCATAAAACAGAAGTCTTTATGTTTTGAAGTTTAAGAGCTAGGCAAGAGCCCACTGGGGGACTCTGAAGCCCTGTTCCCCGAGCACCGAGGGCTTTTGGTTGAATACAGTTTGGATAATCATGGAGAAGAAAGGAAGGTGCTCTAGACAGCTAGGACAGCACAAGCTCAGCAAGGCGCAGCAGAGAACAACACAAGGAGCTTTTCTTTCACCAATTTTTCTTTTCAGAAAAGGTCGTTCTATGTTCCTCCTTCACTCCTCTGTGATTTTCCTCTCTTGGGGGCACATTTAATGTGTTGTGTCTAGAACAGCAAAATTAGATTGTAAGTTCTAAAGGGCCAGGGAAACAAAGAACACGAACATTTAGTGAGCATTTTGTATGTGATACTAGGAAGCTGATATTGTTAAATCTCATTTAATCATCAAAGCATTCCCATGCTGTAGTTTTCCCTCACTTTACAAAGAAACCAACAAAATCCAACGAAAATTAAGCAATTTGCCTATCAAAGTTCACTGAGCTAGTGGGTGCTGTTGTTTTGCTTATCTTCTAAAATCTATATACATTTTTATGACTACCTACAACCTCCCAAACTCTATCATACAATGCTCATTATGTACAGTATGGGATTTATTTCATGGAACACTACAGCTACTCAAACAATGTCTCTCTGGCTCAATTTAGAGGAAGAAACTTTACATGAAGGGAAATTCATTACTCTGTGACACTAACAATATTAACCTCAAATAAATAGTTCTCTGTGCCCAGCTCACTTCAATTATGTGTGTATTAACTCACAACTCAGTCACTCACTGATCCATTCAACAAATGTTCTTAGGTAACTCTTTTTTAAGAACCCACTTCCTAGTGCCTAGGAACATAATGGTGAGGGGATATGCATGTACCCACTCCCCACCCCACAGTCACATTCAGAGATTCTCTGACTTCTACCTTTCTGTCACTGCTGTCTTCCTCAAAAATATTATGGGGAAGGACTGATAAGACAGCTCAGTGATCTAAGCACCTACCTGGCAAACTCAGTGACTTGGGTTTGACCCCCCCCCCCCCTGTACTGGGCCATACTGGCCCCAGAACCCTGGGCATGCCGTACCAGCCACCAAAACTAAGTGCTGGGGAGGCTGAGGCAGGAGGATCACTAAATGTCTGAGCTTCATAGAAAGACCCAATGCCAAATAAATAAATGAATAAAATTTAAAATATATGTTGTAGGCATTGGTATAAACCCCTTCCTGTCTCCAAGTAACTCAACTTCTCACTCACTTGTTTCTATCCCTTCCCAGTCTTTTGATAAAATAATTGGAGTAAATAATATATGCTAATCTGTTTGATCATTATAAATGAATAATAATGAGGGTCCCTCCCAAAAGGGGGTACCATTTGCTCATATATCCTTCTTTCCTTTTAAGGGTTACAGTGATGATGGCAAATATGTGCTCTTAGTCAGCAAATTACTCTGGTTAGAATGATTTAAATACTACACAGGTACAAAGTCCCTAGAACATAATCGTAATGGAATTGTGAACCAAAAGTGGTAAGTTTTCTGAGAAGAGAGCACAGCCTCCTAAAGCTTTTTTATGGCAAGTTTGTCAGAAGTTGCAAGTGTCATTTATTCCCAGCTGTTTCTAAGGTTCACAACTTCCACCCCCAATACGTTGTTTGAGATTCTTGGCTAAAAGAGCTGTTTGTTTCTTTATTTAGCAAAAAGTAGCACAGCTCTGTTCAGCTGAGGTACAAGCTGGATTCTGTAAGTCTGCTTTATCAGATAGTCAACTGCTGACTTGTCACAGGTATACAGCCCTAGAAGCCAGGGAAGGAGGCGGTAGTCACGGGCCCTGTGGACATAAACGCTGTGACTCCATCCGCAATCTGCCTTACTTTCCCTGCATCTGTTAGGGAGATTCACTATTTGCGATGGGCAGAGGCAGGAGATGAAGATCCCACTTGTACTTTATAAGACATTTGGATCCAGCAATTAGAAGCAGAGCTGTTAACAGAAAGCTGCTTGACTATTAAGTTGTAAAGAAAGGGACAGCAAGGATAACTTGAAAAAGAACTAAATCAAGACAGGGAGCTTTCTGAGAAGTGGAATGGGAAACTGAGAGATTCTTGTTATTTTTAAAAGCTGCTGAGTTGGTCTCACTTCTTTGAGAATCTCTCGGTGTTTGTTCTCAGAAGGCTTAAATACCTGACCCTCACTGAAGGGGAAAGGCTGCATCTCAGCTTACAGACAGGTGGGCAGGTGGCTGAACAGGTACCCGCATTTCTGGCTCTGGTCAGCTTTCTGCGGACTTAACTGGATAACATCACCTCCTACCATTTTCCCCCTTGCCCCTCATTGATCAAGCTGCTTTTGAGAAAAGTGATACTTTGCATATCTGGCTAAGTACTGTTAACAGCCTCTGCCTGCGGTTTGTTAAAATTAAAAAAAAAAAAAAAAAAAAAAAAGTGTGATCTTGCCGGAGAAGTAATTTGCTTCTCTCCAACCAATGATGGCTTGTACTTTATGCAAATTGGTATCTAGGGACAACAAATCCCATTTAATACATATGCATAGTTCATAAAAAAAACGACGTGAGAGAAAAAGGAAAAAAAAGATAAAGCATCGAGTCAGCAAAAGAACAGGTTCCGAGGAAATTTATTGTCCCAAATTGGACATTTGTAACAGATGATGTGAACAAGTGTTAACTTTGTTTTCAGCAGCTCTTCACGTACATTCACTAGACATCACACAGATTATGTTTTAAGGATCTGAACTGTAATAAAAAAAAAGTGTCTATGGGCTTTAGAGTGTTGTGTTCCATATGGTTAGGGAAGTACGGAGTTATTGCGACAAGCATCTTGTGAAGCTCATTACGCGCGCTGGTGTTAGATGCAAGTTTCCGCGCATAGCTATAGGGTACGCGCATGACATCCCGCAGTCAGCAGATAGCAACTGGAAATGAAAGATATGAAGGCACAGAGTACAGCTTCAGGGAACATGTTAGACAAAACATCTGCTGGTATCAGAACACTGCATTATCAGATCATTGTGGCCATGAATTTTTTATAAAGACACTTTTTCCCCCAAACCACAACTTTGAAAGTGACATTTTGTGAAAAAAAAAAAAAAAAAAAAAGTTTTTGATTGAAGTGTGATGTCAGGATAGAGTCCAGCGGAATGATTCATCGTGCAGGCGGCCCAAGAAAACGTTAGCCTTTCATACCGTGGGGCCAGGTGCACCAGGAAAATCTATGCCGCGGACGGCACACACAGGAAGGCAATGGCAAGGAAATTCTAAGCTGAAGATGTGACTGAGCTACTTTGGCCGTTTTTACCACTCACCGTGCGGAGCAGTCTGCGTCGCAGATATTCACTTAACACTTCCTTCGCTCACGCGGACAGAGTGTGATCACCAGCTCTCATTAAGCAAGAGAGCTATAGTCCATCAATTCACCTCTTGTACCCTGCTTGTTAATGGCAACATTTCTCTTGTGTCATTTCTCCCTGAGTGCTCCTGTAAGACATTTCTTCATCGCAGGAAACATGCATGGATGAAAAACATAGTCGCGTTTGGAGCCTTGGGGGTGTGTGCTGTGTTCATTAGCGCCCTACACTGCTTGGGAGGTGGTGAGAACCTCTCAAAGAGAAGGAAGGAGTGAGGAGGGTGCTCACCTTGAGAAGAGTTAGAGGTCCTGATATTTAGGACCCATTACAGGATGTCATATATTTCATCTCCCGAGATAATAAGGTACTTCTAAAAGCCTTATGACTTACGGAGGAACCAGGCTCCCTGCAGCCCCTTTCAGTTAATATAGTTCTAAGAAATGGAAAAAAATTCATTGATTTTGGCCATCCAGGACGTGGGGTGGAGAGGATATATGTGCTCCTCGTGAAAGATCTAATGCAAGAAATACAGGGGAAAGAGAGAAGCAAAGACAAACATGCAGATGGCACTTCCTTGACATGGATCCTGAAGAACTTAGAGGAGGTCTTTTCCCCTGCTGTGCAACCCGTATTCAATGTAGCGTTCTTCTCAGTAAATTACCGCATTCATCTTTTAGCCCACTACAGTAGCCATTTGCCAAATGAGACCAGAATGTGAGGCAGGGAAACACCGGAGAGTGAGGACAGAGTTGCTCATGGCAGCACACACACAGGACATCTTCACAATAACTGACAGTAGCTCCAGATGTGGGAAGAGAATGCACAAGGTGCTCATGAGTGGGAAGCAGCCATCCTGAGCTCTGCTGCGAGATGGTCTAGCTGTGTGCGCATTTCCCTCACTTTCTCTTCCTCTTGTTTTCTTCTTTCTTATCCTACTTTAACAAAGGCAAAGTAAGAAAGGTTCTTTTTCCACTATAATTCCTGTTTCCTGTGGCTTTGTAGAAGACATATAGAGAAATATCCTCTTGGAAAAGGATCTAGTCTATACTACCAACCAACAACATGGTAAAACTTAAAAACCTATTCATTTCATAAACACTGATTGAACACAATTACTAGGAGTGATGTTTTGCCATCAGAGAGAGGGAGAGAGAGAGAGAGACAGAGAGCTTATTTCAGAAAAATTCATAGCAAGCCAGGAAAAATGCATAACCACAAGCCATAATATATCCAGGCTATGGATAGATAAGTCATACTTCACACTATATGGGCTATCACTCTCTTATAAACACACACATACACACGCACACATATATTTGAATTTGGAGTCAGGGACAAATGCAAAATTCATGTTCTGTTGTTCCCTAGCAGGACCACTGTAATAGCCTTCTAATATCCCACAAACCTTTTGGAAATGTGTGCATAAAAACAAGATAGCATTAATAACAAATAATCTTTAAAATGTGTAGACAACATAATTTGTAGACGAAGATTTTGGAAAATATATCTATCAGATACAGAATATAAAAGAAATATATGCAAGTAGAAGAAAGTTAAGTAGGAGACTGAAATTATGAAAAAGAGAGAAAGGTTATAAATATCTCAGGCATGTTTGAAGAAGAAACACTTCTAGGAATAATATATAACTCACTAGCTATATTTAACAGTTGAATATCCACAATGACAGAAGTTTTGAGAGCCTTAAGATACCTAAAGAGAGAAATACAAAGTAACTAAAAAGTTAAGTCGGTAGTAAGGAGAATAAAAACTAAGTACAACTAATTACATCTTCAAAAAGAAAGAGAAATGAGGTGAAGTAATATTTGGAAAATTTAGTGATTGAGAAGTTCCTCAAATTTATTTTTTGAAAGTACCAATTCCCAAATCCATTAAACTAAATGAATCAGAAAAATAAAGACTTACAAACAAGAAAGTACAGATCATAAATTCTGAATATATTACAAAGTACCAAGAGAGAAGTAAGAACATTCAATGGTTTGATGAACTGACAACTTCTCAACACCAACATCTTCAATGAGCTCGAAGGAAATAACTGCTGATGAAGATTCCGTGTTAACCAAAATAGTTTCCAAGAAACAGGGAAAAACAATGAGTTTTTGAGAAGCAAAGCTAACAGTTCACTATCAGTAGAAATTATTTGAAGAAATTTTTAAAAGATACAATTCACAAGGAAAAAAAGTGATCCTACATGTTAGCATTGAGAAACCAGAATAAATTATGAGCAAAGAAATTATATGTTTTAATTTCTTTTTTATTACTTTTAATAAAAGATAACAATATGAGTTTCAAAACATGTTAGTAGCACATTCGCAATAATTGACATACTGCATATTGTTGTCCTCATAAAAGTTATACAGAGCACAGCACAGGGTGTAGATGTGTTAAGTTTTCTAATTGATATTGGTTGAGAAAAAAAGAAAGAAAGAAAGAAAGAAGAAGAAGAAGGAGGAGGAGGAGGAGGAGGAGGAGGAGGAGGAGGAGGAGAAGAAGAAGAAGAAGAAGAAGAAGAAGAAGAAGAAGAAGAAGAAGAAGAAGAAGAAGAAGAAGAAGAAGAAGAAGAAGAAGAAGAAGAAGAAGAAAAAGTTTTCTTCTTTTAAAACTAGGAGTTGTATACATAGTCCAATGTTTCATAATTGTACTGGGTTACTGGTGAGATTGGTAATGTTGAAGGTTGTTGATTTAAGCCTCTTACAGCTCACCATACTAATCTAGCTCTGCATTTTATGCCACATAATAAGCTTTTCTGCTGGGTGATCAAGGGCAAGTTAAAGCAAGACCTGTCTAACAAAACTTTCATCGTTTGTATTTTCCAAGATCAAATCTCCTCAGGTTTAAAAAGAAATTATAATATATAGATAAATATAAATAAATGTGGCTGCATAAAATCAGAGACATATTTTTCCTGAGATTAAAAAACAAATAGAAAAACCAATAAAACAAACAGAAAACAAAACCAAATGATGCAGGTGTTTCCTATTAAAATAATCTATTTCCCATGGAACTTTCAGCTTCAGGTAAAGCTAGTGATTTAGATTTGATAAACTGACCTTGCATGTTAAAATATATAGGGTAACTATTAATGTTAATACAAGTACGTCATAAAACTTCTTTATAAGTAGAAAGGAAATAATTGAGAGAAAAATATGATTAAGCATGTTAAGATGAAGCAATAAAAGAAAGGGAAAATAAAGCCTAAAGCTGAAAACAAGGAAAAAGCACAAGTTAAAAATGGAAGTTGGAAATCTATATGCACATTTGTCTTTTGAGACAGGGTCTCATTATGCAGCTCAGGCCTTCCTTGAGCTCAGTTTGTAGCATAGGCTCCTCATAAAGATCCTCCCATGTCTGCTTCCCGAGTGTTGGGGTTATAGGTGTGTACTGCAAGTCCCAGCTTAGAAGTCCGTATAAATAAATTATTACAGTAAATGCCAATGGACTTTATAGTCTAGTTAAGATCAATATTGCCAAACTGGAAGGGGGACTATTGTAAAAATGAAACAATGAGAGCGACGAGATGGAGGAGGAATATCAGGAACAGGGGAAGGAAAGAGAAAATAAAGAAAGAGGGGAAAAATAACAGACATTTTGACAGGTTAAAGAACACCAAGATAAATCAGAAGGATGTTAATAAAAAGAAATAGCATAGCTGTACTAATCCAAAAGAAAAGTAGAAGTTATCCAAATTATTGTAAAGGATAAAGATTGTAATTTAATAGCAGGGTGATATTTAAACGTGTGCACGCTCAGTTGTAGTTTATAGCATTCAAAGGGATACATTGCCTGAACATTTGTTAGATCAACAAAGCCATTTTCATAATGGTACATCGTAAGGCCTACTCACAATTAATTAATAAAGTAAACACATAAAATATGTTAAAATCAAAAATTTAATAATATGTATGATATCATGGACATATATAGACTTATGTAACAGTACTGCAGAATACATAATTTTTTTTTACTTATAAGACATTTGTAAACATAGGTATCCAGAATTATACAGAATGTATCAATACATTTTCAAATTACTTTTAACTTGGTTATTGTATTTTCTCTTACAAAAATAAAGTTTAGCTAGAAGCCAGTTATTTAAAGTAAGTAGGAGCCACACGTTAGTGGTGCATACACAGAATGTAAGCCCTGGGGAGGCTGAAGCAGGAGGATAGCTGTGAGTTCCAGGCCAGCCTAGCCTTCATAGTGAGACACTGTCTCAAAAAGTAATACAACATACAATACAATAAAATAAATGGAAAATGTGCATCTGAGAATGTGTATACTTGTACACCATTATGCTAAATAAAAAAACCACTCAGGTTTCAATTAAAATAAAAATTTCCAAACCAATATATTATAGAGCACTACTAAACTGCTGCTTGAAAAATTTAGTAGAAGGGAATAAATGTCAAATATCTCACCACATGATATAAGTGAAATGATGATACATTAGTTAGCTAGCTTCATGTAATTATTGTGATATATGTAATATTATATCATTTAATATAATATAGCATATAATATATATTATATGTGTACAGCCCATATATGGGTAGCTATAATTCTTCAAGGGCCCCAAGCTTTCAATTTGTCTTTGTAGATTCAGTCTCCCCTTCCTGTGAGCCATGAGCAGGGAACTGGGACGGCAGTGCAGATTGTCACACCCTTGTCCTGTTCTGCTTCTTCAGTTTCTCTAGAACCCAATTTTCTTCTCGTATCATACCCAAGGATCTGCTTCATCTTTCTCCTTTTTGCTTCACGTTGTGATTTCTATACTCTGGCTAATTCTTGGACAAGCTAACTTCTATTGCTTACCACAGCACCATTTCTCTTTTTTCTCTCTCTCTCTCTCTCTCTCTCTCTCTCTCTCTCTCTCTCTCTCAGGGGTTCAGGGTCTCTCTATTAGATTGGACTCACCTCTTTACAGCCTCCCAACATCTGGAATTACTGGCACATGCCACCATGCCCAATCCCAACAGCTGTCTCAGTGCACCCTTGGGGTGGGGCCGGCACATCAGTCTCAGGGATCAACCCCCCCACCCCTGCACCTGCTTGCAGATGCTTTAATCTGCTGAGCTATTTGGCCAGCATTGTCATTGTTCTTTAAAAGGTTAATATTTAAAATACAATTAGGTTGGGAAATGGGTTTTTAATGGAAAAAAGGTAAAAAGCAGAGTTTCATAACAAAATAATAGAAAAGCAATAGTTAACTTATTGCATGCTGTCATCTTCAAAGTAGTTACCCAGGGTATCATTTAAATATAAAAAATTTTCCAAGTGATATCAGCATGAAATTTCCTTTTAAAAAACTAAGACACTCGGGGCCCGGCAGGATGGCTCAGTGGTCTAAAGCACCTGCTTAGGAAAGCTTAGGAAGCTGCAGGGACCGCAGTTCGATCCCTGGCACCACATGCTGTGCCAGCCCTGCCCTCAGGGCAGGCTGAGCAGGCCATAAAAGTAAATAAATAAACAAACAAAAGTTTTAAAAAAGACTCTAATAGTACAGTCAACTTCCATTTTTCTCTCTTTTTTCCTTTTAATTACGTTCTCCTTTTAGACAATTACGTTCACAATATCTATTGTACGTTCTACACCTTATCTACTCTTCCAATTTCTCACACTACTGAGACAATGTGGGGCCAGTGAGATGGCTCAGTGGTCTAAAGCACTTGCTTAGGCAAGCTTATGTACCTGCAGGGACCACAGTTGGATCCCTGGCACCACATGCTGTGCCAGCGCCACCCCCAGGGTAGGCTGAGCCAGCCATAGTTAAAAAAAAGAGAGAGAGAATGTGATGTTTATGCATATGAGTCTTATTTCTTCCACTTGTGACTATGGTCTCGAGTTATATCTATTTACATTTAAAAGTCTCAAGTTTATTCTCCTTCAAAGTAGTAGTACTCTATTTTATAGAAATAACACAACTTTTTAATCTATGCCTCAGTTAATGGGCATTTCAGTTGTTCCCAAAATTTAATGATTACAAATTTGCATATGTAAACATGGGTGCACTTATACATCACTATGATACAAGGTTTTTAATTCTTCTCAAATGATATCTAGAAGGGGAATAGGTGGATTGAATGGGACCTTTAATCCTAGATTTTAAGTTATTTTCTTACTGATTTCCACAGTGGTTTCACCAGTGCTGACTCCAACGAACAGTGCAGAAATGTTTCACTTTCTCCATAAATTCTCCAAAAATTGTTATAGGTTTCTTTTTAGGCATTTCTTTTTCTGGAGGGAGATGGAATCTCAGTGTTGTTTTCATATATGTCTCTCAAAAGACTAATGCTATTGAGCATTTTTTCATATATTTACCATTTGTATTTCATCTTCTGAGAAGTGTGTTTGCAACTCAGATTCTAATTTTTTGATTGGGTTTTTGAATTTGAAGGATATGAAGTTTTTAAATTTTTATATGTTCTAGATATGTCTTTTGTCTGAGATATGATTGGCTAAATTTTTTTCCCACTCTGTGGGCTGCATTTTCACTCCTCTGCAGATTGTGTTTCATATGCAAAATCTTTTAATAAAATGAAATGCCAGTTGTTGATTCTTTGTAATTTTTCCTGTACGCCTATGTCTTCAAAACTTCTACCTCATTTCTCTTCCAGTAGATTTATTGTTTTTGTTTTAATATTTAGATCTTTGATCCACTTTGACTTTAATTTAGTGCATAATTATTGACATGGGTCTAGTTTTCCTCTTCAGCATGAGCAGTGCCAGTTTTTCCAGCACCATTTATTGAAAATGCTGTCTTTCTTCCAGTGCACATTTTTGACCCCTTTGTCATAAATAAGGTGGCTGAATGTGTTTGTAGTTATTTCTTCTTCTTCTTCTTCTTCTTCTTCTTCTTCTTCTTCTTCTTCTTCTTCT
>PVJA010001843.1:0-64492 GCA_004027025.1 Myocastor coypus
ATATATATATATATATATATATATTTGTTTGTTTAGCATACATAGTCCTTATTTTAATGTAGATCATCTTATAAATAGTTTTCTAAAATTTTTATATTGAAAATACAGCAACCCATTTAGAAAGTGATATTTTTCCACACATGTGGATTTTTCTTTTGAAGAAAGTACTATTGCAAGACACAGTATATGTGCACACAAACATATGCACATATAAAATACAAGTTTTAATAATACTACCAGTAAGAGGTTGCACTAATTTATACCTTTATTAGTGTAGTACTAATAGTGTAGTACATGAATGCCTTATTTACTTGTTGCACAAACTAGTTAAGTTTTAAAGTTTGCATAATTCTGATAGTAGGGCAATGATATTTCAGGTTCTTTAAATTATATTTTGAGTTAATGATTAAAGATGAACATTTTAAAATATATTTATTAACCTCAACATAAATACATTCTTTAAATATATCAATGTAAATGCTTTGTTTTCTTACCTTCTGCACTGCTCTATGGGTCTACAGCTGTACTTGAGTGCAGCAAACAGTGGGAGAGAAAGTGCTGGGGGAGAGTGAATGTGGGGGAAGGAAGGCTGGGCACCGGGCACAAGGGAACTGCCAAGACCAAGCCAAGAAGATATAAACATTCTAAATAACCTAGAATCAACCAAAGAAAAGGTCATTTACAAATTACCAACGAAGAGTATCTGAGGCCCCAACAGATTCGCTACAACTCTACAAGAAATTTAGAGAAGAACTAATACCACTAATGTCGAAATTCTTTAAAGAAATTGATAGGAAAGCAGTACTTCTGAAATCATTCCAGGAGGCAAGTGTTACCCTGACTGAAAGGCAAAGAAGACTGTAGCCAAAAAAGAAAACTACAGAGCAATCTCCCCGATGAACACACATGCAAAAAATCTTAATGAGACACTGGCAAACAGAATGCAACAAATCATCAAGAAAATTGTACAGTATGACCAAGCAGGATTCATCCCAGGGATGCAACGATGCTTCAACATGTGAAAAGCAGTAAATGTAATACACCATATAAACAGAACAAAAGACATAAATTACATCATCATATCTAAAGAGACAGAAAAAGCATTTAACAAAGTCAAATATCTGGTTTTTAAAAATGTATTTAGGACAGGGTCTACAGGGTCTCACTACACAGATTGGAATTGTAGTGATCCTTCTGTTTGCAGCCTCCTAAGTGCTGGCATTACAGGTGTGCTCCACTATGCCCAGTCTCAATCACCCATCTTAGTGTGCCCCAGGGGCAGGGCTGGCAAGCACACTGAGGATCAAACTGCTGACACTGTGTGCTGCCTAAGCAGGCATTTTAGTCTGCTGAGCCATTTGGCTAGCCCCACACATACATTCTTGATAAAACTCTACAGAATATTGGAATAGAGGGTTTTTATCTTAATCTGATAAAAGCTATCTATGATGAACCAACAGCTAACGTCATATTAAGTGGTCAGAAACTAAAAGCTTTCACTTTAAAATCAGAAACAAGACAAGGATGTCCATTATCACCATTCCTATTCAATGTAGTTCTGAAAACATTAGTCAGAGTGATTAGACAAGAACAAAAATTAAAAAAATAAATAAAATAAAGATAAGAAAGGAAGAAGAAAAATTATCATTTGCAAATGACATGATAGTCTACATAAAAGATCACAAAAACTTGTAGATTTAATATCTAAATTCAGTAGTGTAGTGGGATACAAAGTCAACATTCAAAAAATCAATAGTATTTCTGTACACAAAGTCAGAGAGAGAGAAATTGGGAGAAACATACCCTTCACAACAGAATCTAAGAAAACGAAATACTTAGAAATCAATCTAACAAAGGACATAAAATATCCATGCGGTGAAAATTACAATACCCTAAAAAGTGATTAAAGAAGACATCAGAAAATGGAAAGCTATTCCCTGCTCTTGGATATGAAGAATAATTGTAGTCAAAATGGCCCTAATTCCAAAACTGCTATATAGATTTAATGCACTCTTGATCAAAAAACACAATTAGCATACCTCAAAGTTCTAGAGAAAACACTCCCAAAATTCATTTGGAACCAGAAGGGACCTAGAATAGCAAAAACAATTCTGGGCAACAGAGGCAAGTCAGGGGGCATCATAATCCTAGATCTGAAATTATATCGCAAAGCTACTGTGATAAAATTAGCATAGTATTGACAAAAACAATAATGTAGGCCTGGGGATCAGTAGAACAGTGCAGAAGACATAGATTCAACCTAGTGCACACTGAGCCATCTTATCTCTGACAAGGGAACCAAGCATGTTCATGAGAAGAAAGATTGTCTCTTTAATAAATGGTGCTGGCAGAACTAGCTTTCCACTTGTTCAAGGCTAAAAGTAGACCCATGTGCTAAATCCAATTTAAATGCAACAAAGATCCGAACATTAAAATACAAATTAAATTTGCCGAAAGAGAAAATTGGTAGAAATCTCAAAGATATAGGTGTAGGCAGTGACTTCCTAAACAAACCCTGGACTACAAGGCAAATATTACAATGAATCAACAAATGGGATCTCACCTTATTAAAAAGCTTTTTCACTTCAAAAGAAACCAGTAATAGAGTGAAGAGACAACCCACAGAGTGGGAAAAATTATATCCCATTATCACTCAGACAAAGGATTTATGTCTAGAACATAAGGATCAGAAAAATCAGACTTTCCCCAGACTCAAAGACCCAACCCAAAAGTGGGCATCTGAGATGAATACACATGTCTCACATGAAAAAATACAAATGGCAAATGAATACATGAAACAGTTTGAAATCATTGATCATTCAAAAGATGTAAATTAAACCAACAGTGAGATTTCATTTCATTCCAGGAAGAATGGCTAAGATCAAGAGGTCAGCCAGCAGGCCTGTGGCTTAGCTCAGTTGTTTAAGCACCAGCTTGGGCAAAAAGCATCAGGTGCAAGGGACTAGGGTTCAATCCCCAGCTCCACATCCGCATGCCTTACCTGACCTGCCCTTAAGGCAGCCTGAGCCAGAAAAAAAAAAAAAAAAAAAAGCCTTCTCAACGTTTTACACAAAAAAAAAAAAAAAAAAATGACCAAAGGACTAGCCAAATAGCTCAGCAGATTAAAACACCTGCAAGCAGGTGCAGGGTTCAGGGGTTTGATCCCTAGGACTGGTATGCTGGCCTCACCATGGGGACTCCATGAGACAGCAATTGAAACTGGCCATGGCTTGTGCCTATAATCCCAGCTCTTGGGAGGCTGTAAATGAGCAGATTACTATGAGTCCGATCTAGTAGTGAGACCCTGAACACCCTGTAGACCTTCCCTAAAATACAACAAAACAAAACAAAACAAAACAAAACCAGAAAGAAAAAGTCAACCAGCAACAAGTGCTAGCAGGGCTGTGGGGCAAAAGGCACTTTCTCCACTGTTGGTGGGAATGTAGACTGGTACATATACTGTACCAATCACTGTGGCTATTTCTTAACAAACTAGGGACTAGAGTCTCATTTGGCCCAGCTAGTCCCCTTCTGGGGATCTTTCTGGAAGAGTTAAAAACACCATATCACAGTGGTATTTGTGCACTTATGTTTATAGCAGCACAATTTGTAGTAACTGAGCCTTGGAAACAACTCAGATGCCCATCAACTCAGGAATAGATAAAAAAGAATGATATTTTTTTAATACAATGGAGTGCTGCTCAGCCATAAAGAAAGAGAAATTGGAAATTTTCATAGGTAAATAGATAAAATTCAAGACCATACTCATAAGTGAAATAAATCTGACCCATATATGTAAACATCACATTGTCTCACTAGTTTGAGAAACTGAAAGAATAAATTAGATGCAAAATGTATAATACATGATGTAAATTGTTAAGAAACTACTCAAAAAGAAAGAACAACTGGGAGGAGGAAAAGGAGAAAAAAAATATACATGTATTTATATGCAAGATAATTAAGGTAGTTATATAGGTAGCTTCTCTTAGTTTACTGAGAAGAAAAATTTATCCTAATATCATTTGGACAAGATATCATGGCCATATCTTATTACCCTGAATAGCTGCTATAAAAACAATAATATGTAATGTATGAATTAATTATTGCAACTCTACTACTTATCTGGTTTCAAATTCTGTTTCATTAATTTTATTTATTCTCTTTAAACATAAATAAATGAATAAGATGGGATAAAACTTCCTTTGCTTTAAAAAGGAATTTTAAGAAAAAAAGAAATGAAAATACCTTGAAGGCAATGTCTATATTATGATAATTACTTTTGCTTTCTTCTGTATTATCAGTGACAGCCTTTCAGAATTGTCTATTCTATTTCCAATCCACTCACACTTTTTCCTTTCCCTTCCTTATAAAGCACCTTTTTGAAAAAGCAGTGCAAACGGCACACCGTTCCGGTCTCTGAGGTTGCCAGTTGACTATCTTTAAGATCTGAGCAAGCATCTGCTCTCCAGAGTTAGGATTGCTGGCTCTCTAAGTCATCTGTTTGTTAAAGAGCCAGAGTAGGAATGCCTTATAAGGAAATATAAAGCTCTGGGATTTTACCCTTTTTTCTTTTTATTATAAAAGAGAATGAAAAATATTAAAAGAAAAAAGAAATGGTACAGCATTTCACTAAACAAAATAATAGAATTCGACAATGGTTATTATATTGCATATTGTTGTCTTTCAATTAGTTATTCCGATTACCAGATGTGAGCATGAAAATTTGGTCCAAAAAGTTATAATAAATTGAAAAGGAGAAAGAAAATTAAACATTAACTGCTCCTTTCAATACACCAGCAGAAATCAGCAGTACGGTTATCCAAGCTTTCCTGTGTATATACATACATATTTCTTTTTCCTTCCTTCTTTCTTTGTTCTTTTTTGAATTAGAAAAATCTAAACATATTCTCCCTCAGGGGATTAAATAAAACACATTTGTTCAATCAGTATTTTTCTGATATAAATGGCCACAGGCTTGAAAATTTTATCTATTTGAATTTGTTCTCTCTCTCTCTCTGTCTCTCTCTCTCTCTCTCTCTCTCAATTATCTATATCTGCAGCTATACCTATATATATCTATGTGCCTGGAGGGTCCTTCATATAGTGGGTATTATAAATCAATTTTTTAGAAAATATACTCAGTTGTATCACAAAATATTATCCATGATCTATTAGAAATAATAGATTTCATATCTTAATCAAATCTTTATCTTAATCAAATTCAGTTTTATTAACCAGTATACATTTTTAGTAGTCAGCTCTCTCTATTCATTGTTATTCAAGATTGTGCCTCTGCTGCCATTCATAAATCACTTGTTATGCACCCCCGCTCTGTAATACCAGCCTAACCTTTGGCTGTATCTCACTGTCAAAACATTCCAATTCCATCTGATGCAATTTTATTCTGCATGTGTGCATCCCTGTCTACCCCACAGGACAGCAGAAATAATTGACTACATCTAAGTTATTTTTTATCTGCAAACACCTGTACTAATTAAAACCTCAAATGGATGGACAATTCTTTACAATAGCATTCATCATTAAGAACTTCTCTTCATAAGCACAACATATAAGATGTGGACTGTGTACAGCGGCTCGTCCAGGATGGATGAATAATGGGAGCTTTATTTGCAGGGCATTCCGAAGGATCCCATTCATGAGCCAGTTAACACATGATTCACTGGACCCATCCATGGTTCCCACACCAGTGGCAAGCAAGCATGAAAGACCCTCGTTTTGAGGCCTTATGAAATAGCAGGCCTTTTATTGCCTGAGACAAAAGGCATCCCATACTCCTTCCCATGTGCCTACATACTTCTGCTTTTCCCTGCTTGTTGAACAATACAAAATTCTCCTTCAGGTTCATAGTTGACAAACTGGTGCTCCATCAAGGGACCTCTGGCACTCCACACCAAAACTGCTAGAGACACTGTGAAGGATGTGAAAACTGAAATCTCCTCACACTAGAAATTTAACTCATTGTGCAGTCTTTTTTTTTCTTGTCAATACTTGAAGGACAAATGATACACTTCGTTGACAACATTTTTCTTCTTCCTATTTTTACTTACATATTATCAAAGAGGAGCACAAGAAAGATAATAACAGCCAACTTAGATTATTCTGAAGGCGAGATTAGAAATTAACCTAAGTCAGGAAACCATCTCATGAAGATGTACAAATATGGTGTCTCAATAAAGATTACATATAAAATAAATCCTGCATAACAAGCAGCACAGTCACCTCTTCCTTCTCCCCATCTTCGGGCAGTTACCATCATGTTCCCCTAGCACAGATCCAGGCCCTAGGTCTGCACGTCTGGGCACAGTGGACATCCTTGGAAGGAAATGGAATGCCTGCTAGTAATGAAGTCCTTGCTCTCCTGATGTATTTCCCTCCACTCAAGTTCTCCAAGAAAAATTTAATTTTCCTTTCAATATACCTCACATGGGCATAGTGTCAGGTTTCATTATTTTCTTGATCCTTAGCTTCCTTAGTCATATCAGAGATGCAACCGGGAAACCAATTCTTTTAAAAGAAAAATAGGCTTATTGCCTTTTGTTGCTTCTAACATTGAAATACACTAGAAGCACTGGGAAAAAAGATGCTAGTCTTTGCTTGTCTAAGAAAGTAGCATACTGTCTTTGAAGAGAAGCATTTCATACATATTGCAAATTTCTACAGGAAAATTGGATTTGGCCTCAGTGTATGGCTAAGTGCCAAGGACTCAGATTAAAAGTATAAAATATACAGTATCTATTTTGAAGCATGAACCCAAATTAGTGTGTAATGTGCATCATATTTCTGCTTTATTTGCATAAACATAAAGCATGTCACATGGTAGGTAACTGAGCATGACCCTCTAGTGCTGTGGTATGAGAAAATGGCAGATGTTGGCATGGCCATGCTCCATGGGACTTACCAAATTGAAACCACACGGCAGTTGTAGGCTATCTCTTTTACATATTAATGCTCAGAGATATTGACTCCCACACTGATGGTACAGTGTAAGGGTTAAATAGTAAGAAGTTTCTCCAGGTCTCCTAAGAGTGCTCTTTCATGCCATTTTTTCCAGAGAAGTCCTAGAAGGTATGAATAAGAATGTAAACACTCACATTCATTAAATGTTTTATTTAACTGCATTTAGTGAATATTCTAACTGGGGATTTAGCTAGTCATAATGTTGTGATTTAGATTTAAAATATTCCCCAAAATGGGGCTGGCCAAATAGCTCAGTGAATTAAAGCTCCTGCAAGCAGTTGCAGGGGCTGGAGTTTCAATCTCCTGGCCTGCTGTGCCGGCCCTATCCCTGGGACATGCTTAGATGGCAGTTGAGATTGGACATGGTGGTGTGTGCCTATGATCCCAGCTTTTGGGAGGCTGTAAACAGGCAGATCACTATGAGTCCTATCTTGCAGTGAGACCCTGAACACCCTGTAGACCCTTCTCTAAAATACAAAAATAAATAAATAAATATTCCCCAAATGTCTTATGTGTTCAGAGGTGGTGCTTCTGGAAAGTGACTGAATTATGGGGATGCTGTACTCATCAGTGGGATGACCCATTAATGTGCTGTTAGGAGTCGGGGCCTGATATAGAAGGGCGAGTCCCTGAGGGTCCACCTGGAAGCACATGTGTTGTCCTCAGCTCCACCCTTCTTGCTGCTTCCAGCTTCCATAGCTCAGCAGCTTTTCTCCTCCATCCTCTGGGCCATGATATTTCTTCCCTGAGCCAGCCAGCCATGGACTGAATCCTCTGGAACCCTGAGCTACAATCACTTCTGCTCCTTTAAATCCTGGGCATTGTGTATTTTGCTCAGTAATGGGAAAGTGACTAATACTCAGGAGCGTAGCTATCTTAGTTTTAACTTCCCTCTTGCCTCCCAATGACCCTACATTCATTTCAAATCCTTCAGGATAAACAAAGTGATGAAGACAGTCAACCGAGTATTTCATTCATGCCATCTACTGATGTCTGGACTTCATCCTAAGTAATGTTTGACATATTAATAGTTTTTGAGAAAGCGCAGTTATATTACTATTGGTTTGAGCCACTATTGCTTAGCTTAGCATGTAGAAGTCCCATCCTCCTGCACTGGAGTTGGAGAATTCTCCTGTATTGTTGCTGCTCCAGATATCTTTTTTGTCTATACTTCCCATAAATTTCACGTTGTATGAGCTTAGCTTTGTATGCCTCTTTTTGGTGCCTCTCTGTATGACTTTTGATACCATCTGCCTTTCGTGGTAGGTTCTTGCATGCTGGGATGTAATTTTTCCAAATCACTATATGCCAGATTCAAAGAGCAAGCAGGCTAATGTCATTACTAACTCAGAGCCCAGAGTCAATGAGTCTATGTAAAGACAGCCGTACAAACATACGGCTACGATTAAATGTGATAAATGTGATAGGGAAGCGTCTCTGAGGTGCCATGAAAACAATGGCAAGATAATTTGCTCTGTTTATTTTGGGGGTAAGATATTCCTAGTGGCACCCTTTATTCCTCTTTCTTGTTTTATTTTTAGAGCATTTATTATCACTTGATAAGTTTACTCATTTATTAGAAGTTCTTATAACGGATGTCATCACCTCTACCCCAAAAGTAATGATCTGAGAATAGGAACTTTTCAACTGTCTTCATAGCTTATGTCAGTGGTTCTCAACCTGTGGGTCACGACCCCGGTGGGGACCAAATGACCAAAACACAGGGGTCACCTAAAGCCATTGGAAAAGACATATTTAAACCCATGCTATGCCACGGTGAAATGTTATTTATTGGAATTAGTAATAAATATTTCTCAACATATAATTAAATATTGTTTTTGTGATTAATCACTATGTTTAAATTATGTTTAATTTGTAGCAATGAGAATACATAATGCATATCAGGTATTCCGAATCACAACTGTAGCAAAAATACAGTTTTGAAGTAGCCACCAAAATTATTTTTTTGGTTTGGGGCCACCACAACATGAGGAACTGTATTACCGGGTCACGACATTAGAAAGGTT
The DNA here is from genome assembly GCA_004027025.1 of Myocastor coypus. Taxonomy (NCBI): domain Eukaryota; kingdom Metazoa; phylum Chordata; class Mammalia; order Rodentia; family Myocastoridae; genus Myocastor; species Myocastor coypus. The sequence continues at coordinate 9,006 of PVJA010001843.1, forward strand.
GAGAACCACTGGCATATATCCTAGTACATAAGATAACGCATGACATTTACTAGTTGCTAATTGTGGTTAGAATGTGTCCCCTTCAAAATATAGGTATTGGAACATAGTGATCAATGGTGTGGTTTCATAAGATGGGGGCCATTAGGAGGTGCCAGTTCCTAAAGAATTCTCCTTTTAAACAGGATTAAGGCCTTATAAAAGAGGCTCTTTCTGCCTTTTGCCATTGGAAGCCAGTGTACTCCTCTCCTCTGGATGACACAGCCACAAGGCACCATCTTAGAAGCAGAGAGCAGCCCTCACTAGAGGCCTGAGTCTGTTGATACTTGGTGTTGGACTTTCCTTTGAAAAAGATAATTTTTATTCTTTAGAAATTGCCCATTTGAGGCATTTTGTCAGAATAGCACCAGTCAACTAACACACAAGCTTGGTGTAATAACAGAGACAGAGAAACCTGAGTGCCTACAACGAGGTAACAGAATGAGAAGTGATAGGGCAGAAAGTATCAGACTGCACAGGATGTTGCAGGTGGAGGTAGAAAGTTCGGAGTTTATTGTGGTTTCAAAAGGAAGTTACTAGAACATTTCAAGGAGAGGAGTGTCGTGATCTGATTTATGTGTTGGTAAACACCTTTACACAGGCTTGTAGTTGGTTAGAAAGTGGTGTCTCCAGGAAGTTGGGGAGGGCTCTTCAAGGAGTCTGCTGTGCAATTAGGAAAAATATGATTGCTGTTTGAAGCAAGGTCTTATCAGTGAGGATGGTAAGACGTGCCTGGAGAATAGATGTTATGGAGGTGAATTTGATAGCACTTGAAAGAAGCCAGCAGTGAGGGCAGAAAACAGGGGGAGGAAAAGCCTAAAATACCCACCAGCTCCAATGGGCCATAGGCCAAGTTAACCCTAGGCTAAACTATTTTAAGTGATTGGCCTCTAAATGTGAAGAGCTGAGCAAAATCTGACCTATGGGTTAAGACAGCAAAGGGAACAGCCACAGTATGAAGACAGGGATGCCATGCTTTACATCCCATTTCAGTCACCCTTCAGGCATCTGTAGGTCCAAGTGGAAGGTGCTGTTTTAGCAAAAATGTCCCTCAAGTTTCCACACGGTACCCTAGGAAACATATAACCTGCATGTCAGAGGTATGATCATCTAGCAAAACTAACGGGAAACTAATCATGTATTATCTGGCTATGTGACCTCCAAAATTAGTGATTTTTTAAAAAATTGACAAAGAGCAAGTGAAGCTAGAGGACTTCACATCAAGTCCTCATTTCAGGCAACTATACTGTTTCTGTTATTTTATTAGGGTTTTATGACAGGTCTGTTGAAAAGAGCACCAGGTAGCGAAACAACACATAGCCCAGGGGCCTAGTTTGTCCTTTTAGTCCTCAGTCCCAGCACTCCTAGCTGCCTCATTTTGATCAGTGTGGCCAAGGTGGACAGGGTAAAAACTCACATTGGAAGGCTGTCCTATTACTGTGCAATTAAGAATGATAAAAACAAGTAGTATTGGAAGGCATAAAGTTTAGAACTGCTACCACAAAATTGGTAGCAGACTGGTTGCACCAAGACACTGTGAAAACAATTGTTCCACTTAGCAGACACAGAGGAAAACAGTTTAAACTTTAGCGGGGCAGCCAATAAACTTGATAGCTAACAGACTGGCTGTGTTTCCCACATATTAGCGACTTGCTTTCCTATGAAACATGCAAACTATTTTTGAGAATCAATGCAATAGATGAAGCAAAGAAAAAAATTGAAATTTGATTTCAAAGTTTGTTTTCGATTAATGAGACCTTAACCAAATAGTTAGAAAATATGATCATAATAAACCAGAAAGAGAAAAGCAAAAAGAGGCCAGTGCACTTATCTGAACCAGTGGAAGAAGCTGCTTTTTAAGATAGCTAATTAAAACTTTTAACCTTTGGCTTAGAAAATGTTTGTCTTTATATTTGTGTGCAAGAGTGTGTGATTTTCAGGAAGTTCATTTAAGTATAATGAATAAGCAGAGTTCACATTGGACTTGGGATGCTGGGAAACTGCTTCATTTCTCAGCATCATTTCTGTACTGGAAATGGATCACTCTCTTGATTCTTCCAGAAGGCTAACTCATCTGGAACCTCCTTAGGTAGAACATGGGAAGAAGCTGTGTGCTTGTTTTTAATGTTATGAGAAATAAGGAGGAGCTGAAGTGTCAACCAAGCTATAACCAAGCGCATTCCTTTATCCTTTTGACACATCTGAGGTGTGGTCAAGTCTAAAACTGTGCAATAGCTCTTCAAGCCTCCCTGCAGTCAGGAACAACGTCCAGCACGTCTTGGCACTTAGCACCATCTATTAGCACTTAGCACTAGTGAGTGAACAGACATGGTTGTGAATCAAATGAATAAGCATTCGGTACTTGGTAATTGGGCAAGGAAAAACTAATTTGTCTTTCAACAGAGAGATAGTCCAAGTGGAAACCTACAGATACTGACTACATAAGGAATTACAAGTATTAATACATTCATAAGGAACATTTGATCAGAATCTGAATCTGGATAGACTCACCAGAGACCATTGATGTACATTTTTACCAACTATGCATTTTAGAATCACTGTATTTTAGGCACTGTCTACACCTTAAGTGTGTATTGTAAAATAGCACACACACAGTGTCTGCTCCTTGATGGTTTAGTCTAGTGGGGAAAATAGATTAAAAACAAATTATGAGGTACACAACTGAATTGAAAAAACATGACCAAAGCAAAAAAGATACCCAGCTTACTGTAATAGAACATATTAAGGAGATGAATTATCGATCAAGATGAGGGGGAAATCCTTTCGGGATCAACGTTTGATCTGGATAAGAAACAGCCAGCCTTGTACCAGCAGAGATGTTGGTGTGGAGAGTGGAGCTCGAAATGGTTGAGGTTCTGGGCAGAGGGAACGACCTGTAAAAGCTGCCTGAAAGGAAATACCTTGGCTCTTCTAGAAACCAAAAGGAGAATTTGTAGCAGATTTTCAGGATTGATTTGGAAGAAAAATGGGATATCTTAGTGAAAATCTCCCAGAAAAAAAAGAGGAAATGAACAGCCTGAAAGAGGTCTAAATTTACTGGTGCTATTCATGCCTCTGAAAAATATGCTTTGGTTTCATGATTATTTGGGGCACTGTGGAGATAGTAATAGTAGTAGTTTGTGTTTCAGAAGGGAAACATATATCAGAAAAGAAGTAACAATTTCAGATCATGTTAGGCACAATGAAGGAAACACAGTCTCGTGGGTAAGATGGAGACCACCTTCAACAGTGAAGTCAGAGAAAGCTCTGGATAACCTAGGCCAGAGTGTTAAATGATAACAAACAGCCCACTGTGGCATGCATGCCAGGGGTTCACCACCACGTACCCAGACTGAGAGCTTTTCAGGCAGAGCATGTACAATGGCCCTGTGACCTTCTGTTTATGTGCAGCCTTTTCTAGCCTTGTCAAGTGAGGGTTATCCTTCTGTTCAATCTGTCCCCTGTCGCGCCTCATCTCACCATGTCCAGAAACATCCTCTTGAAATCAGTGTCATCCCTCGCTCACACACACCAGCACCTCTTCCTCCTTACCTCTTAGAACTTCTTTTTTCTGTCACCCTGAATAAGTCACCTTCCTACTTCTGCTGCATTACCAGCAGCATCTCCTCACTGAGGTGGGTGCCTTGAAGCCTGTTGGTGCAGGCGGAAATCCAAACAGCCCAGAACAGGAAACCTGTGTGAACCCAGGAGTCAGATCAGGAAATGGGTGCAGCAAATGTCTCACTGCCACATGTGATGTTCTGTTCAATACCCTGTCACCATTTCCTGTTGTGAGTCTGTGGAGCATCTGGGCTGGGTGCTTGCATCTCCTCAGCTTGGATGTGCACATGGGGCACAGAATGTGCACTCAATTTGGAAGCCAGTGCATGGTGTGTACGTATAAGCTAAGAGTAACGTGGAGAATTAAGTTCTCAGAATTAAGCACTGTATATGGTTTCAAAGTAAATCCTGAGGGGATTTGACTGACCTTGGGAGATACAAAAGCTTCATGTTTTGTCATACAGGTCGTGCTTTAACTCATCCTTTACCACCCAGGAGAAAAGTTTAACCATGAGGCATAAAACGTAAGCTAGATTAGTATGCTGATCTGAAGCATAAAAGGTTTAAATCAACAGCCTCCATCATTGCCAGTTTTGCCAATAACCCAATGAGATTATGAAACACTGGATTATGTATACAATTACTTTCTCTTGGTTCAATGAGCAAAAATTTTTTTGTACCAATAATGATCAGAAAAATTATCACATCTATACCCTGTGCTCTGTATAACTACTAGGAGGACAACAATATACATTGTACCAAATACTGAAAATGTGCTACTAATGTGTTTTGAAACTGTCACATTATTATTTTTTATTAAATGCAATAAAAAAATTTAAAAACCCTCTATTCTGTGGTACTGCTATTAAAGATGAGTGGATATGTTTCCAAGCAGCTATTTAATATAAAAGTACAAAAATATATGCATGTACATGATTTTATTACAGAAGAGAGTAAGCTAAGAGTCAAATGCCACAAATACTAATTGAGCAACAATTATATGCCAAGTACCCTCCTGGAGAAATAGATTTAACTCTTTGAGAGGCCCTCCAAGATAAGTCTAGTTCTCACAGGGAGCAGACTGACACGCTGGTTACTTATTAGGCAGAGGAAGGACAGCAGGGCAAGCCCTCTGATCGCAGGCCCTTGGCCATCACATGAGATCTCAGGGCCTCTGAGCCCTTGGCTCAGCGGAGGAAGCCTGCTGAGAAGGCCGGGCAACAGTAGTTCTGCCTATGAATGACGTGAGTCAGGAGGTCAGCGTTACATCTCTTCTACTGTGTGACCTTGGGCCTGTCGTGTCACTTTCTCATGCCCCCGTCTCTTGAGCTTTAAAATGGGAATAGTCTGCCTTTTGGGTCTACCTGATCTACATCTGCTGATTCAACCAAACAGGACTGAAAGTACTTTTTTGAAACAAACAAACAAATAATAAACAAACAATTGCATATGTGTGAAGCATGCACAGATTTTGCTCTTCTTATTCTCTAGACAATGCAACTACTTACACAGCACCTGCACTGTACTGGATATAATTGGTAATCTAGTAATGATTTAAGCTATGCAGGAAGATGTGGATGGGTTATATGCCAGTGCCATATCATTCTATCCAGGAGACTTGAGCATAGTAGACTGTGATATCCAAGAGGGGTCCTGAAACCAAACCCCCAGGGCTACTGATGGATAACAGTTTTCCTTTTTTAAAGATGAAGCCAGGTTTCATATTGCATATCCAGCATCATATTGGGCACATCAGGCACGGTGAGTGCGAGCCACCTGCCACCTTAGAAGAGAGAACTCCACCTCAGAAGGGACTTAGGCACACCCACCAGCTGACTCCATCTCCTTGGCCAGGAGGAGGCCGGCTGCTAGCGGCAGCACTAGCGGGCAGGGACCAGGGCTCCTGAAGGCTGTGCTCTCTGCTCTGCCTGAAAACAAGAGTGCTGGTTACTTCATTAAAGCTCACACCCCACCCCCAGCCTCAAGTCAGCACCTGGGGGCAGGGGTACCAGCAGTGCAGGGGAGCCCCAGCCAGCAGGGACACTTTAGGCCCAAAGTCTCTCATCTGAGAACACCCAGGCTTCCAATCACTGAAGCTTCACACTGCAATCAGAGAGCTCCTCTCAGCACAGTCACTGCCCCTGGTACCTTCTAGGCCTGAAAGTAGCAAGATCTTCACAAACACTCCACGTACTGTGAGGAACATTTAAATGTGAGCAAATTAGACTCTCATTGAAAAGAAACTCATTCCTAGCTCAATTTTTTTCATATGTTTACTCCACCAAACAATTATCTTACCTAACCAGTTATGCTTTGAAAAAAAAGCTAAAATAAGTGAATCGCATGGCCTTTGAAACTAGAAAATAAGTCAGAAAAAAAAGGGAAATAAATTGTACTAAGGATACCAAAAGGGCTTTGTGTATTCAGAACTCATTTACGTTTCTTCACATTGGTACAAGGTCCTCAACACAAAGACCCATAGGATATAGAGCTGGGAAGGTAGTGACAATGATTGCAGTGCGTGTGCTCCTGCAGCCAGGATAGCCCCCGCCCACCCTGCCCCCAACAGAGTGGTTGCTATGCTAATGTTTTAGGCTTCCAGCATCAGAATTAATGCAGCCTGTCGTGTTTCTGACACGTTGGTTTTCTGTCAGAAATTCCTGACTGAATTGACAGCCAATGAATCAAGATAATTAGAACTGGAGCCTCTCGGTGCTTGGAATTAGGCGTGAGCCATCACCTCCCCCTTGGATTCAGGGCTTGGCATGAGAGGAGCTCTCCTTCCCGTGCTCCTTCAAGGCCACCATCCTGAGCTTAAAATAGGCCATGCATTTGTTATTTTCTGAATGATATGTATGGAACTGATACAGTATTTCTCTGTTTTGACCAACAGCGATTACTACAAAAATTTAAAAAAAGTTGTCTGAAGAAAGCTCTGCAGAGCCCTCAAAAGAGTGAAGTTTCCATCAGTAGCATATAACATCACCATCTTATTTTCATAAGGATGAAGTAGGGTTATGCGTTCGTTTTTGCAGAGATAGAGATTGAGGTAGCCTCAGGCCTAGGCTCAAACTCCAGCTCCTCCTGCCTCGGCCTTTCCATGCCTGGCATTAAAGTCATTTTCTCTTAATAGAGAAATGTCCTGTGATACAGGTAAAACATCCCAAACAAAGTTCTAGTTCATTCAGGCTTACAGTAGAACTAGGTGTTTGGAGAAAGGTAATAAAAGAAACTGATAGCTAGAGATGAGAGTAAGAAACTAGAGCATCTTCACACGCAGCTCATCCTCTGCTCTGCCCCACTCCATCTCCTCATTTTTTTCTGGGGTTTTCCTCTTAAAGAGGAATGTGGAGGAGTAGGTGGGTGAAGGCGGGAGGATTATAGTAGCGCCTGGTGCTCCTGGAAGGATAGCACCTGCTTCATAGTCCGAAATGATTAGCAGCGATGACCTTTCGTAAAAGCCTTTGCTGAAGAGCAGTTCGGAAGTCGGTTGCACGCTTTCAGCAGCTCAATCCATCTTCCTCAGGCAGACCTTGTAATCTCGGGTTTATTCTCCTAGTCTCAGTTTCTTTTACTTGCTTCTGAAACATTTACTGAAGTCCTGAAAAGCTCTTTGGAGGAAGAAAGTGCTACCACAATCATTCCGGTACTTACCCTGTGATGCAGAGATCGTAAGGCTACGGCACGTGTGCATTAGGGGTGGAATGCAGGGTCTCACTGCGCTAGGCAAGTGCTCTACCACCAAGCTCCACCCGGGCCCCATGAGATGTTTCTGAACCTGGGCAAGATACCTCTGCCCTGGAGCTTCAAGAGCTTCCTGAAGTCAACCCAGGAGGCCAGAGAGGATCATTAGGGTCTCCACAGGGGAGGTGAGCCAAGGAGGCAGGAAGCTGAGGTTAGCAACAAGGGAGGGAAATATGGTAGGCTAGGACCAACCTGGTACAACAAATAATGAAACTGGCTGTAGCAAAAGGCCTGTGAAATATGTCACCTACTCTTGGGAAGGTAGCTTCTCTTTGCTTTAGGAAATTGCTTATGAGCGAGGTGTTGGCTAAGATCCATGCTTTACAGTAAGCCATTACAGACTTACAAATGCCCTGTCACTGTTAGAATGCACATTCTCATCTTCTCTGACTTTAGCTTTGGTGACAGTGACAGACGTAAGTAAATAAATAATTAATGATGTACATGAATCTTTCCTCCAGTCACCCACCTAAAATTTTCAATTTTCTAAAGATCAGAAAGAGTAATTTCTAATCTTGTTGAATTATTTATAATAAAAATCTAAGCACAGGCCTATTTGAATGTTTGAAAGAGCATCTAGGCCTGCCACTCCCATGTCATTTGTGTGCTATTAAAACTTTAAAGGGAAAGAAATTCATTAAACTAGAAAGACTAAACATTAAAAATCACTCAGTGAACTGTTCTCTAATATGATGAGCCTAAGTTTAATAAAAAATGTGGTCAAAAATAGCATCCTCTTAGGACATGCATACTCTTAGTTATCTTCAGAAAAGGAAGAGATGGGTAGTATAGATAATGCCTGATTCTAAAAGTTATTTCTATTTAATTTTTAAGTACATCACATACATGATCATAGCAAGGGTTAAAAAGAGTGTGTGGTTGGGTCACGTAACTGTCTGGTTAGGCCAGACGTGATGGAAGGCCTGTCCCTAACCTTTGTACTTACCCTGTCATAGGCCACAGGCCCACCACAACCTGTGGGCTCTGGAGCAGCGACGCTAGAGCACGGTTGTCTATGTGGGCGAGTGTGCGATCTCCTGGGGTCATTCTGAAATATAGTTTTCTCATACTGTTTTCTATTGTAATAATGTTTACATATGTAAACATTTTTTTAGTGAATTTACTTCATCAAGTTTGGTTTAAAGTGTTTTAAATAACAGGCACAATAAAAGGATAATAGATTTCCAATTCTTGTCCTCTTTCCTACTCACCTTAAACATAGTTTCTTTTTTCTTTTCATCAAACCTTGTTGAATTTACTTGAAAACAGAGAAAGTTATAAGTCACATAATTTACAGTCAATATTAAATAAGTTATAGTAAGAATTATAATTAGGATTTATGAATATTTAATCAGGTGTATGATTTTTATCATTAGAGTCTTCTACATTTCTGAACTATAAACATAGTTTCTTAAAGAAATATTTAAGAATATTTTCTTTTCCAGAACTATAGCACCAATATCAGCATCCATACAAGTCCCTTGGTATTTTTCTTTATGCATTTAGTACAGATTCTACAGGGTCTCACTATGCAGATTGAACTTGTAGTGATCCTACTGTTTATCAGCCTTCCAAGTGCTGGACTTACAGACATGTACCACCATCCCTAGTCTCAATTGCAGAATCAGTGCACCCTGGGGACAGGGCCAGTATGGCGTGAAGGGGATCAAACCCCAGACCCCTGTGTCTGCCTAAACAGGTGCTTTAATCTGCTGAGTTATCTGGCTGGCTCTAATACTTTGGTCTTATTTTAATTTTTTAAAAATTTCTTTTAGACTTTGGTACTGGGGATTGAACTCAGGATCTTGTGCTTGCCAGGCAGGTATTACACTGCTGAGCTATCTACCTGGCCCTAAAATTTATTTTAATGAAATCAGAAAATGAAAATAAATATTACTAAGTACATATCACTAACACTGTTGTGAGCCAAATTGAGAATTAAAAAAAAAGTGTATGATAACTGATTACTCATTTCAAAAAATAATAAAATATTAGTTAAGAGCATTTGGTTAATCCATTAAATTTCATTCAAATTGAATTTGACTAGGTTGTGCTTTGAAAAAATAATCTCTATAGAGACAAGATTGCATCTTAATCTTGCATCGTAATTACGATGAAGTGCATCGTAATATATTCCAAGTGCAAAGACCTCTCCAGTAGGACTCAGGGCAGCAACACAGACATCTAGAAACAATTTAACAAGTGACAAAAGCCCAAGGGCACAGTGAAAGAAAAAAACACAAATCATGAAACAGTGTCTGCCTAGTAAGTAGTACTGTTAAGTCCATCACAGGTAATTGTGGAAAACACGCTAGACATAGGATTGATGATCTCTTCTTGGGATGAAACGCTTTCATTGGGGTTGGCGAGATGGCTCAGCGGTCTAAAGCGCTTGCTAGGGCAAGCTTAGGTAACCACAGGGACAGCGGTTCCATTCCCTGCACTACATGCTGCGCTTCCTCATCCCCAGGGCAGGCTGAGCCAGCCACTAAAAAAAAGAAGAAAAGAAGCAATGCTTTAATTACAATATCTTTAAAATATCTATGCTTTTAAATGTTCTAATGTTCATATAGATTTATTGGGACATACTCAAGTTTTTGGGGTTTTTTTCAAGTGAAAGGAGACATAAATTGGAGATAAATTTTCAAATAAATGAAGGTTAAATATATTTAATGAGATGAAATACATAAAATCATAGCTTTTCTTCTCTCAGAGAAGCAAGCTTTGAAGAAACTTCTTGGATGGGGATAAAGATCAGTGACAGAGTGCTTACCTAGCTGGTGTCAGGCTCTTCTTGGATTCTGTCAGCCTGCACTGAAGAAGCAAAATGAAAAACAAACCCCCTCTGAAGAATGAAAGAGAAACATGTGGTGGAGAATAAGAATACTACTGACAAACTGGTTTGTAAGCATTTTTCTGATATAATTTCTGGAGTTATTCATTTACTTCCCCAGTGCTAGGTCAGAGCCAAGTTTTCCCAGGTGCTAAGCAACTGCTCAAGCCCTGAGCTACAGACCCAGCTCCTCGGAACCTAGTTATAAAATGTGTGAGCATTTACTCCTATTGTTTTTAAAATTTAAATCAATTTTACAAATCCCTTTAAAACTATTTGGGCCTGGAAACAAGGGAACCGAGTCTATAGAGAAATAAAAGTATGTTGCATGTCATTAGGTTTAAGATACCGAAGTTGTTTCATTTTGTGCCCCAAATCTGGCTTGGTGGAAATCTGAGGTGCCTTTAAGGCTTAGAAATAGAACCGCCAGTATGCAGGGGACACAGACGTTAACTACCTGTGGGGAAGAGCCACCAAGACTTAGATTTGCTCCTCTCTTACTCATTTTTTCCTTGTTCTGCAGTTTCCATGGTGAATTCCTGTAACGCAGGTAGACTGATCCTATCTTTATTTGAATCAAGCAGTTTTGGAGGAGAGGCCCCACCCTGGTGTGCATGAAAGCAGGGAGAGTTCAGGGATCTCTTTTGAGAACAGAAATGTAGCCTTAGAAAGTAAATAAGCTTGCAATAGCAAAGAAGAAAAATCAGCTCAAAGACTTAATAAGGTTTTATCCTCATAATTAGCTACGTCATTTTAGTAAAAGAAACAGAAGAAAGGCCTCAGTGAGCCTTCGATGCTGCCGGAAGCCAGATTTGCACGGTGTGTTGTGGCGTACAAAGCCTCCTCATAGATAATTTCACTTTAATTTACATGGTGCCTGCTTTTTTTTTCCCCGTCTGATTTGAGAACTCTGTTATGATCAATCATCATCTGGAGCTCCAGGACGGCTGAATACAGGAATCAGGCAGCGGCGAGCTTGTTGTCGTGCATGAAATATAACAGAGGGCCGATAATGGAAACCCCCAAAGAGCTTGTTTGTACAATGGTCGGTCTCTAGCGTGATCTCAGGGCAAGGGTTTCAGACTGCACGTCACATGAGCCTTGACAGTGCTCAGTTTGATTTGTTATTACTCAAAATCATGTTCTGGGAGACAGTATTATTATTTAGTTTAAGAAACTGTTGCAGTCTGGGGAAGATAGCTCAGTGGTTTAAGCATCTGCCTGACAAGCACAAGGTCCTGAGTTTGATTTCTGGTACCCTCCTCCCCTCAAAAAAGCTGTTTCATATTTACCACTATTGCCTTTGAGCTTTTTCAGGTTGAAGTTTTATAGGAAAACCTTTATTTTTATTTATTTATTTATTTTTAAACCTTTTTTTTTTTTGTGGTGGAAATCTACAGAAATGAAATAAATGAAAGAAAAAAAAAAACAGGGTTTACATGGACTTACCTTTTAGAAAGATACAGTACTGATAAATTAAGGCAAAATTCTGAGGTCTGCCAGGAGAATATAGCTAGCAATCTTCTTTGTAAAATTCAAATAAGCATTTCCTGATCGTTTGTGTCGTGCGGTTTTGCTTCATAATTTCCAGACCACCACCTGGATGCAGCAGGCTCCTCTGTGACACAGCTGAGCTAGTTTTGAGGGCTCGCTCTTTGTCTCTGTGCTCCTTCTCTTTGATGCCCCTGGGACTCACTGCCTGAATTATCTTATCTGAAGCTACCTCTGAGCCTGAGTAGGCAAATGGAGAACTGAGGCCATCACACTATTAATTTGAGCAGAAGGAGAATGAAAAAAGAAAACCAACAATAGAACACATTCTCTGAGTTACCAGGGCATTGCTGGCCAACATCTTTTTCTGTTTCTATGATCAGAAAGATTGCCTAACTTCTTTTCTGTGGGGTGCAGATCTGGCCTCTGTCACATGGCTCTGATTGCTGCATTTCCTGCTGCCTTAGTCTGTGTCTATCTTAGGAAGGCAAAGTAAGACGACATAGGAAGGTTCAGTGCACTCAAGATAGGATACTTACAGACGGTCTCTATCTGCACGGAGACCTGCAGGGGCACTTTAAGTCCTTAACTGAAGGGCATCAGGTACGCCAGTTACAGTGAACTGGACCAACGCATTCATTCATTCATTCATTCATTCATTCATTCATTCATTCATTCACTTCATTTACAGAATGCCTGCTCTCTGCTAGGTCCTGGGGCACAAAGATAATAATGTCTTCACATTAGCCCTTGAAGAGGTCAAGGATGTGTTAACAAGTGGTTACAATGTAGTACAGGAAGTTAGAACAGTGACTCCATTGTGGGTGAGAGTGACTGTCATCTAAAAGTTTTAAGGAGACAGAAACAGAAACAAAAAAAAGCAGTTTCTCTTTATACTTCTGCTCATCTTGTTTGATGTTTTCTTCATAACTCCTTAAGGACAGCTTAAGCCAGATTCATTTTCTATTTCTTAAAGGTGGTCAGTCTCTGAGAGTTCTGGGGTAGAAATGTTCAACAGAGCAGGGTTTGCAGAGATTTGTCACGTCTGTCTGCCAAGGGCTCTTCCTGGCAGATGGCAACAGCTGTTTGTGATTGAGTCTAAGAAGTACAGGAGGAGCCCTGCAAAATGTCCTTTTTATTACACTAATGACTTTTTCCCTAAGAGTGGTTTTTCATTGTATCAGTGCATAATTGTTTTTGCTAATGCATTTGCTCCCATCATACAAAAATCTAATTACTCTATGTAATGAATCATTAACAATTTCTTTAAATTCATTTCAGAGTTTGCATGCTGGTAGTCAGTTTATGCTAATAAGCCTAAAATATTCATGCTTTTAAGTCTGAGATTGCAAACTACGTTAAAAATTTGTTTTAGTAAATGCGCCTTTTAAATCTGCATTTGAGGTGTAAATATTGAGGGTAAACTCCGCAAGGTTATTCTAGAATATAACTGTCTTCTTTTGTATTCACTTTTAAGCAGTTCTTTTATCTCCTTCACACTCTGTGTTTGCTTAGCTACAACAAAATAACATGTGGTCATGTTTAACCTAAGAACGTTAATCGGCTAGTAATGAAAGAGGATCAGAGATGACTGACGACGAGCGCACTCATGTTGACTTTTCGACATGGAGATTCAGCATTTGATCCATTCATTGAAGTAGATATTAGAAATGAGTACCTTATTATTAGTTTTAATCAAAGAAGGGGACATCAAACTTTAAATTCTAGTCATAAAAATACATCACTCTAAAATTAAGAGAAGCTGGGTGTGGTGGCTCACGCCTGTAATCCCAGCACTCGGGAGGCTGAGGCAGGAGGATTGGTGCAAGTTCGAGACCAGCCTGGGCTACAAAAGTGAGCTCAAGGCCAGCCTCAACTGCATAGCAAGACCCTGTCTCAAAAAGACCAAAAAAAAAAAAAAAAAAAAAAAAATTAAGAGAATTTCTTCCCCCTCAGTACTGTCTTTATTAAGCATATTACCCTGTGCTGAGTGGCTGTGTACTCTGCTAACTACTTAATGGTCCCATTTTGTCAAGTCAGCCCCCCAAGCCTATGAGGTCAGTCATTATCATTCTCATTTTACTGATGAGAAACAGATTGAGAAAATGAAGCAACTTGCCCAGCATTATACACTGTTGCACAGTGATTCTAAACTGGGGGCAATTTTGCCTCCTGAAGGATATTCACAACAACTGAAGACATTTTTCATTGTCACAGCTGGGCAAGGAGTGGCAGGCAAATAGTGAGGAAAAGCACAGGATGCTTTGTAGAACCCTCAGAGCTCCAGGCAGCTCCCATAAGGGAGGAATCCTGGTCCAACACGTCTACAGGGTGTGACTGAGAAGTCAGGGTGTAGCAGCTGTATATGATGCCCATGGCGTAGCTCCTCAAGCGACTGATTTCTGAGCAGCTGCAGTAGACAGCTGGGATGGACAGCTGTGGTGGACAGCGGCATGCAATTGCATCTCATTGCAAGCACATACATGTAGCTGTTGAGCTTTGCTTGTTGGGCTCAGCCTTACTGTGAAATACCTCTGCAGGTACAGCCTGGGGTTGGGCAGGTGTTCAGCTTTTCTGTTCAGCTGTGGGACAGTCCAGAAGGTGTCCTACAAAAGTCCTTTCTATGTGTCCAAAGGAACCGAGTCTCAGTCGCCCACAGTGAACCACCTGGTATAGCAGATGCTGTGGGCCGAGGCTGGTCTCTACCAACTGAGGGCTGCACAGGCTGGAACACCTCTGTAAGTCCAGGCTGTATCTGTGGCTTATCTTTTGAGAGAGCCTCGGGGCAGAAAAACAGATACCACCTCATGAGATTAGGGGTAGATGCTGGGGAACTATGCCATCACTATCGACCCTAGCTCGTTGAAATCAGTACTGTATACTGTATCAGAATATACTGCTCCCTTGATTTACTCTCCACATGCTTGCCTGTTTGCCTCCAAAAAGAATATCTGTACTCAAGCCCTAACCTTAGGCTCTCCTCAGACAATGGCACAAAGCGAGCAAGTTGGCTGCACTGTATTGCAAGCACAATGAACAGAACCAAAAGGTGAATATCAATCTGTTAACTACCTACTGCTTACGAATCCCTCTTCACTCCAAATCCCATAGTCAGCTATTTAACACTGCTTCATCAGGACTCTGAATTCTAACCACTTTATTTTTTTATTTTTTTTGTAGCTGCAGTATTACATCTTCAATGATGAACTTATTTTGGGGAGGGGACCAGAAGTTCTTTTAACCTGTGGGAGCACCCAGATGACCTGTCCTACTGCAGTTTTTTTCTTTTTCTTTTTAAAAATGTATATGGTACCATGTCTCATACTCATAGTGATCCTCCTGTTTTCATCCTCTCAGGCTCCCTGCTGCATATTTATGCTGAGAATTTCTGCTGCTTGGACATCTTAGAATCTTTTAATGTCTTCTCTGCACAGTTGCCATTCCTTTTAAGCTCCAGACCTAACTTTATTGGTTTTTTTCTCTTAATAATACCTGCATATCATTTGACACTTTATTTGTGAAATTTTCCCTTCTTTAATTTCTAGGATTATATTATATTCCCTGTTCCTGCAAGCTAGTTTCACCAGCTCTTTGTCCATTAATCCCCAGCATTTCTTTCTCTTTCTTATATATCCTCACATTGGAGGGCAAAATTACACATCTGTCTTTTTTTTTCAATACCCACTCTGGGAGATCTCGTTCACTTCTGTATGGATGACATCTACATTTCTGTTTCCAGCTGGGATATTTCCCCAGAGTGCTGGGGTCACTCTTCGCTGCTTGCTTGATTAGTCCATCAGGTTAGTAACAAGGAAGCAACATCTTCCAATAGTGTTTTCTTCAGCTTAATATGCTCTTTCTAAAACTAAAATTAAACTCATCTCTGAGTCAAGCTGTTCTCCCTTATCAGTCATATTATGCAATAGTTGGAAAACCTTGAATACATCTTTAACTACTCTCTCTTCTTTGTTGCCTATATTTAAGGAGGACATTGTCGATTACACACACACACACACACACACACACACACACACACACGCACACACACACACACGCACACACACACACCATCCCTTCCCCCTTCCTCTTTTCTCAAAGGAGCCTGTCATGTAACAGCGTCCTGTCCTCTCCCCGCAGCACATATGGCTCAGCAGTGGAAGCTTCTCCCAAGTCCTGAAACGGCACTAGAGTGAGCTGAGAATCCCCTTCATCTTGCCTCACAGGCTCAGCAGTTGGGATACAACCAGTTTTGCTCTCAAGGACAGATTTGTTGGTAATAGCAGGGAGAGAAAAGCTCTCCTGAGAGAGTTTTCAGAAGTACATCTCTCTGCCCGCCCTGCTTTTTCTCAGGCTCTATCTCCGGGTGCCTGGGAAGCACTGAGTTATTAGGGTAACAACCCTTAGAGGATGTAACCAACAAATGAATGCACCGGTGCTGAATTAGGAATCTCAAGAAAACCTGGGTTCAGTTTGTCTCAAAGCTGCCTTTAGATCTCCAGCAATGGGAATCAATATATTCTTTTCTTTGTTTACAATTCCTGTTACTTGCGGCCAATGGCTTTGTGTGCGAAAACGTTGTACCATGTTCTTTTTGAAAGCAGCCTCGTTCTTGCTGTTCTTTCCCCTTATGACTGTGATTCCTGTAATTCATTTCCAGCTACTCACAGCCTCCTGGCTAATCTACATGCTCTGTTCACTCCTCTCTCCAGTTCATCTTTTACGCTGCTGCCAAGTAATGTTTCCTAAAAGACAATTTCACGATGCCACTCTATTTCACAAGTGCCAACAGTGGTTTCATTTTTTATTTTTAACCTTTAATACAAACTCCCAAGATTTCTTTTCCAGGCTTTTCATATTTGAGTTTCTTTTTATGTATTTAGCACAGTTTCTCTGAGTTCCCCAGTGTATACACTGATAGTCTTTCTTCCTGATGTTCTGTCAACTGAGAAGTTTCCTCTATGCAAATGCAGTGTGTATTTTTGCTTTCTGTCCAAATTCTAGCTTCTCCATCCTTCCTGAATTGAGTCTAATCATTCAGCCTGTGTTGGGGACATACTATGTGCTATGGAGTAACAGGGCAGGGAGCAATAAGGACAAATGGCCACACTACTTCTTTCCTGTGGAAACAGGCTTCGAATGCAATGATCTGCAGAGCTGAAGCAAATTTGTCATACAAAATTGCACAGGTATCATAAATATTGCTTTATAGAATTTAATTATGAAGCTAATGAGACTATTCCAATTTGTGCAAAACTTGAAATTGTGGTGTATGGGTGAGTATATTGTTCTGATACCTGGTTTCAAAATTCAGTTTATATCTACATTTTATTCTGGTTACATAGTGTTAAGAAAAGATATGATTTGTACATGTCCAAAATAGATATTTTATTAGCTTTTGTTTGCAAACTCAGAATTCTCTCTCTCTCTCTCTCTCTCTCTCTCTCTCTCTCTCTCTCTCTCTCTCTCTCCCTCTCTCCCTCTCTCTCTTTTGTGGGAACAGGGTTCAAACTCATGACCTTGCACTTGCCACTTGTGCCATGGAGATATCTCTCCAGCCCCTCAGGATTCTCTGGCAGACAGAAGCAATAAGAAAAGTTTTCTTTGACAGTTGCTTAAAAGTTATCTTGCATGTCATACGTTAACATTCAATAGTATTTAATATAATAAATTCAGTGCATATACATTGCCTTTTACTATTTGACATAGTTATTTACCATGAGCTACATGTGACCTTTCACTCAAGATTAAATATTCTCAACCTAGTGATATTATTTCAGCAAGGAAAATATTGACTATCAAAGGCAAAAATTTTTAGACATTGAAATAGTTTAAAATGGCTCTGCAAAGATAAACATATACACAACACATCCATAGGAGCAACTGCGTGAACAACTTGTAGAGGAACAAGATGCAAAAAGTAGAGATGTTTTCATTTAGACACTGAGTAAATAGCAGTGAACAGCAGAGGAAAATGTGCCAAGGCTCCATCCTCATGCTCTCATTTCTCACCTCCCAAACTCATCTACAGACACCATTGCACTAGGGTTCAAAGATTTAGCACATAAATTCAGGGGAGACACAAACAGTGACAGAGCCTCATAAGGGGAGAGGTGTGTCTCAGTTACTTTTCTCTCATTGCCTGGACAAAATACCCAAACCCTCAAATTAAAGAAGAAAAGATTTAGTTAGCTCACAGTTTGTTTCAGTCCATAGCTGGCTTCAAGGTTTCAGTCCATAGCTGGCTTCAAGGCAGAGCGACACATGGCCGAGGGCAGAAGTACACGGTGGCAGAAAATAGCAAAGAGCAAAGAGAGGAACAGCGACTACCACAGCTAGCAAGCCTCTCTCCCTTCCTTATATTCTATTCAGACTATCCACCCCAAAGCAGATATATTAATTGACATAATGGGCAGATAGGAGTCAAAGATATCAAAGGGTTTTCAGTGCACCTAATTATATATTGTTTTTACTGTAACTTTTGGTATTTTACATTGAACAGGGGCACACCAAAACATCTAAGATTCTTTGAAACAGCCGAGTGGAAAAATGTTTAATTTAATGAGTTTCAATTTGAAAATAAATGTCAGGGAGGCTTTTAAAGTTAAATTTATTCTTATTTGTCACAAATAAGTTGACTGGGAACAACTGGCATTTGGAAGACAAGTGTAAGGACATGAACAATCTTGCAATGCATAGGATAGTCCCACCTAATTAAAGGAGAATTCTTCAAGAAATTCCAACAACATTCCAGCTGAGAAGCACTGGTGGAGTTGCTTTCATGTATTTGTTTTTTAAAATCTATTTTTGTACTTGAGGGACTTAGAAAACAACCTTTTACAGACCATTACTTCGTATACAATTCCCACCAGCTTAGTTCTGATGGTCCTACGGGTCGTTGTTGTCTCATGTATCTCTTTAGATCTTCTTACAGCTAATGGCAGAAAATGCCTTCATTTTGAAAGGTCACTTGATTGCTCTGCATATGGCCACATGCTGTCATTTTATCCATTTCTACCGTGAGTTGCAAAGCTGATACTAATCATATTTAAGGACTGAATTTTTCCTCTAAGGACTCAGCACACAGGTGATGATAAATTAGTCCTTAGTGATAACACCAGAAGACAATTTCTTGACTGACACAAATGTCAGCCTTCATTACAAGGTCTTTTGTTGCCAGAGTTTTGCCCATTTCTTAAATGCCTATCTGCATAATAGATTTTTTTTTTCTTTACTAAATCAGTGAAAAAATTCTCTTAAAGTAAAGTATAACCCTTTTTTATGGTTTTACCTGCTCTTACATATTTTGCCCACGTGTAGTAGTTTGTTTATTTTTAATGCTTTCTGGTCTTCTAGACTCAGGAATGGGCTGGAATAATGGCCACAGAAGAGCGTGAAAGCAAGGAGGGAGAGTGAAGTCAGATAGAGGCCTCAAAATACAAAGAGGAGGGATTAGCGCTGGGTTTTCATAGCACTGTAGGCAACTATTGGTTGCAACCATCAATATATTTAAAAATCACCCATCAATTATATTTCAAAATGACTTGACAAGTACAGGATTCCCAGCATGTGAATGATTATCACGTGAGGACATTCATGTCCAATACCCAGATCTGATCATTTCACGTTATCAAGTTATCATAATGCACTCCGTGAAAATGTATGAATATTAGTCCTGAGTAAAAAAAAAACAGACAAATCATGTTGTAGAGTACGTTAAGGTTCACAGGAAGGGGACAAAGATTTTGCTTTTGCCTTTTCTCGCATGTGCGGCACCTCTTCTACTACCAGCGCCCCTCCCCCGAGTGCCATGCTGGTAACGGCTGATGGGCCTACACTAATGCATCACCACCCAGGCCCGCAGTTTACCGAAGCCCTTGGTGTTTTAAATTCTACACGTTTAAACAATGTAGTGATGAGTGTCCCCATTATTGTGTCAGGTAATGCGACTGCATTGCTCTTTCCCTTTGTGCTCAGTCCACTGGTCTCTCTCCCTTTCCCCTCACCACTGGCAACCACTGGTTCTTTCACTATCTCCATAGTTTTAGCCATTGTAGCTGAATCTTAATGAGGCCCAATGGTGTTGACGACTGGGTACGTGGCTCAGCAGCAGCATAGCACTTGCCTAGCATGCAGTAAGGCCCTGGGTTCAGTCCTCAGCAATACTAAAAAAAGGGATAAAATGATATTGAGTCTATAGTTATTACAGTATTTTTAAATCTAGAAACATTTTTTAAAGATTTATTTATTTATTTGGTACAGGGTCTCGCTACGCAGCTTGGACTCGTAGTGCTCCTCCTGTGTCAGTCTCCTCAGTGCTGGGATTATGGGTAGGTGCCACCACATCCAGTTTCAGTGACTGGCACAGCATGTAGTACCAGGCATCAAAATGAGGTCCTTGCACTTGCCAGGCAGGCCCTTAGACTACTAAGCTATCTCCTCGACAGCCCCCCAGACATGTTAAAAATACACTTTGATGTGTTTTATCTGAAAATCAAAGACACCATTTCAATGGTTCCACATAGCCCAACATATTTACTGGTAGTTTCTTTTTCATTGTTAGACAGTTTGTCCTGTTCTTTACCAGTTATGTGTATTTATCTAGGCTTTCTGACACTTATCAGTCTCATCTTCCATTAAATAGTCACTTTTCTGTCAATTGAATAATCTCTCCCCATGCCCACTTTCTTGGCTTCCTACTACTGTTAGTATTTATACATGCTAGCATCATGTCACCTCTCTGACTTAGCTCTGATCAAAGACAGGTGCTTGATCCAATGTTCCTATCTTGGCTTCTTATGGCTGATTCTCCTGATCTCATGCTATTCAAGAATAGATGTTATAAGGCCCGGGGAGATAGCTCAGTGGTCTAAGAGCCTGCCAGGCAAGTGCAAGGAACAGAGTTCAATCCCTGGTGCCACATGCTGTGCTGCCATGCTGCCATGCCTACCACCAAAATCAGGTATGGTGAGGCTGAGACAGGAGGATCCTTAGGAGTCCAAACTGTATAGCAAGAACCCTGTACCAAATAAGTAAATAAAGATTTTTTTATTTTAAAACAAGAGTAGATGTTATGGTGTAAAACATGTGGACAATCAGATTTTTCATGGTAAAAAAAGAGGACATAACCAAGAATAAATGAAACCTAAAGTTTCAAAATACAAAAGCCATGTATTTCCTTTTTTGATGAAGTCCAAAATTATAGTCATTACTTTCTCAAGATACTCATAGATTACTTGACAGTAAAATGCAACAGCTGAATATTTTTTTCAATAGTGAAGGAAGATAAACATATGAACAGGAATTATAGCATTGTTTCATGTCTTAGCTAGGATGAAATGAGGTTTTTTTTTTTTTTTTATAGAGATGTGTTCTGAATTCAAATAGCATCATTGCTAAGTGCAAAGGCTTGCTGTAGCTTTTGACCCTGAGGCACTTTAAACTGATCAAAACTAAGATTTTATTCCAATGCAGGTCAGTATGAATGACAAAGTCTCAAAGGAATTGACCAAAATAAGAAAGCTTAGAAAGTTTATGGATATACAGCCTAAAGAATTCAATTTTGTATGTATGATAGAAAGAAAGAGAAAGTTCTATTTATTATTCAATAAGAAAGACAAAGTACTTATGAATAAGCATAAAACAGGCAAGATCTATATAAAGGGCATTTTTAAATGCTACTGAAAAATTCAAAAGATGATGAATACAAAATGTGTACCATTTATTTGATCGTAAAACCCAACATTAAAAAGATGCCATTTCATAAAAAAAAAAGGCAGCAATTTTATTTTGGAATCACCCAGCTTCTCCAATGTTTAAAAGAAAAAAAGGAATATTTAAGAAATATCTGGAAGAGAAGTCATGAGGATTAGCTCTTTCCCATATTGAAAAATACTTTAAATTTTCAGTAACAAAAATAACAGTACTGGCACTTGAATAGAAAGTCACATCAATAGAATTGAGCAGAAAACCTGAAATAGTTTGAACATAAAAAGCTTAAGAAAATGAAATTCAGTTTGCAAAGACCATGCCACCCCAAATTAGTAGGGTGAGGATAGAGTTTTCATTGTATAACATTGGGTCAACTGGTGGGTTTGTAGCAATGTACAGCCTAACGATACTTAAAAAAAAAAAATTGTCTACTTTCCTTCTCTATTTCCTTTTTTTCTATCCCTCCTTCTTATTCTAAGCTACTGCTACATAAGAAAATATCCAAAGGCAAATCTGAACATTTGTTCCCTTCCAAGGTTTGGGTGAGGAATGCAGGAGCAGCTTAGCTGCATGTTCTGGCTTAGGAGAGGACTGTAATCAGGAGGCTGCAGTTGTCTGAACAAGATCCAGGACTGGAAGCTGAGTGTGGTGGCACAGGACCCTGTAATCCCAGTATTCAGGAGGCTGAGGCTGGAAGATTCCTGTGAGTTTGAAACCAGCCAGGCCTACTTAGTGAGTTCAGGGCCAGTCTGAAATGCATAGTGAGATCCTGTCCAAAGGGGGGGTGGGGTGGGATATAGGGCTGGGGGTTGGGCCTCCAAGGTGGCTCACTTCCTGGAGCAGAAGTTTACACTGGCACTGGTGGAAGGTCACCACATTTCTCCAAGAGGCTCTTTGACTCCTTGATGGGCTACTTACATTCCCCTGCAGCATGGCAGTGAGCCTTCGAAGCGAGTAATGTGAAAGAGGAAACCAGAAGAAGCCACTATGTGCTCAGTGATTTGACCTCAGCAGTCACATGCCACCATCTTGGCGACCTTCTCTAGCTGGACACGTAGCTCTTTCCACCCAGGAGGAGATGGCACAGGGGAGGAAGCCAGGAGAGGGGACCACTTGGCAGCTGCTTCTGCTGTGAGCCTCCTCTGTACCTCTGAGGAGTTTAGAGACACGGAAGCCTCTTCATAAAGTGACTGACTTCTGAGAAATACAACCGATAGAATGATGACAGGAAATAATGAGAATAATAGATCTTTTATAACGAACTCCTGTTTTCCCTTCTGCTCCATTAGATTTCTTTGTCAATACATGCTCTGAAATTTGTAACTGAAAGAGCAGTGTTAGGAAATAATTGGTGAAATCCACAGGATTGGTAACCATACGCCAAAATTGTCCTTCGTAATGAGACATTTAATGTAAAGCAGATGGATTAGTGATGTTTCAGGCTCATCTGTTGAGTCTTAATGCTTGCTTCTCTTGTTCTCCTAGCAGAGTGCATCTGATCTATTTGAAAGCTGCATGCATTGATTTTTATTTATTTTTATGAATTTAGGACAAGGGCTGGTCCAATAGCTCAGTGCATTAAAGTGCCTGCAAGCAGGCGCAGGGACCAGGGGTTCAATCCCCAGGCCTGCCCACCCTCAGGGTGTGCTGAGAGGCTATTGAGACTGGGTGTGGTGGCGCACACCTGTAATCCCAGCTCTTTGAAGGCTGTAAACAGGTGGATCACTATGAGTCGGACCTAGTAATGAGGCCCTGCAATAACCAAATACATTTTTAAAAAATATGTGGAAGAATCATTCAAGGAGTTTATTTACAGAACACAGTTTCAGTACCACCCCCCACAGACACAGAAAAGAATGCATCAGAGCAGCAATAGTGCCTTCAACCCAAATTTCAAACAGGATTGCGAACTACATAATCAGGGCGAGGCAGGGTGGCATTAGCGTCCAGTGCTTTCATTCACAAAACACGGAATATGCTGCAAATTATTAGAGACAATGACAAGCTTCTTAAAGGCGATCTGCAAAGCATGAGTTCTTTAAAGACTAATTTTTAAAGAAGAGCAAATACATAAAGTTAAATTAGAACTTTCTGTAGTTAGAAGTAAAGACATAAAGGAAGAAGAGGTCATTTGAAACAGTGAGGTTCAGAGACAAGCATGTTTTGGGGAAGAAAAAACAACTTGGCCTGGATGAAAACTTTAGAACTGCAACAAGCACAGAGTGGAACCACAATAAAAGGCTGTGGTTGAATATGGCATTATCACTTAGCCTGGACCAGAATATGTATCGCTCTCTTGGAAACACTGGTTAGATTATCATATGCTAGCCAGTTTAAAGATTGGAATCAGGCCCCACTGTATAATCCCAATAGTTTGCTTTAAAATACAGAATATTATTTTTTATATTTCTTTCTCAGTGAGTCTGGATATTGTCAAGAGTTATCCAGCTGCCACAAGAAACACAAACAGCAACAACAGCAACACAAGTATCTCTGTGGAAGTTTCCTGACTTAAAGTATAGAAATTAATTTTCTCACAATTCTGAAGTCAACAAATCTGACGTCAAGATATCAGCAGTTTTGGTCTTTCAGAGGCCGTCGGGAAAGGGTCTATCCCAGGCTTCTCTTGTTGGCCTATCGATGGCCTGTTTCCCTCTATGTCCTCACTCTATCCTGATTGCCTCACTGGGAGGTGTTATAGTAAAGTAGGGTGCACGGAATGGCCTCATTTTGATTCAATGCTCTCTGTAAATATTATGTCTCCAAATAAGCTCTGAAATACTGAAAGTGTAGTCAGTAACATAAAAATTTTGGAAGTGGCACTCTTTGATACATTAAAAACTCCTTGTATCTGTCTTTGTAAGATCTTATTACAGTTATAAACTAGAACATTGGGATCAAGGATCACTCATAAATCAATTTAGAAAACATACTCTCTCTCTCTCTCTCTCTCACACACACACACACACACACACACACACACACACAAACACACACCACCTGACACAGATGCACAACGACTGTTCTCTTTACTGACAGATTTTGGAATAAAGCATTTAATTTAATTTTATTTAAGAATATCAGGGAGGCAAAAATTGGTGTTATTATAAACAACTCCATGGAGTAAATGTCCTTTTTGTTTTGTTCTCAAAGGACTTATATTTACAGGCATGTAGGAAAGAAATATGTCAGGGGCAATGAAGACCCCTGTATAAGTACCTGCCAGCTGAAGTTACTTTAGCTCAGAAGGAAACCAGATTTGAGGAGTGATAGTTTAGGTGGTACATGGGAAATGCTCCACCAAATGTACAACTTATCACTCTACTACTACCATCAACCTGGGATTTTTCCAGAAAAAACTATCGAACTTGAAGCAAGAGTGTGCAGTAAACAAGCAGGAATAGACTAATGAAGTAAAACCAGTAGAGCAGGTTTGGCTGGAATTGGTGATTTTGTTCATAATCTTGAATAATAAAGATTAACTGATCAATCAACTTTACATGTTATGTCAGATAATGACGATTTCTTTCTTGCCATTATCTTTATGGCTGATATTTTCTTTCTTTAAAATTATTCATCACTTAATCAGTCCTCTGCAGTATCTTTTGGAACAAGATGGGATATAACTACAATAAATTACTCAGAGGGGATTGTTTTGCTTTATTTTGTTTGCCATGGGAAAATACTATATAAGTCAAACCAGCTTTAAAGCTGCAAATACGAATTATGAGCAAAGGAAAGGTCAAATTATAAGCAAACTAAATCACGTAATTTAGGTAGGATTGTTTTTCTTATGAGAGAGCAGAATTGTGTCAGTTCAATCAATTGTAGATTTAATAGGAGAAAAGGTCTCCATAGCAGCACCCATTTTGTGTAATGAACAGAAACAGAAGTGAATAACGGTGATTTATGGGATGCCTCTTGATCATGAAATTTCATTATTTTATTCATGGTGGTGGCCTTTTGGCTTTTTGTTTCCTCTCTCTCTATATATATTGTATTATTATATTTCAATTGTGCTTCCCTATAAGCCTTTCTGGAGGTGTAGAGAAGAATGGCATGATGTAATGCCTAGGACTTAATACTAACTTCATACAAATTACAACAGTGTATGCATACACACACACACACACACACACACACACACACACACACACACACCATTTCACTAAGGTATTGTAAGTTATTTTAAAAGAGATAAAATAAATTAAGTGATATAGCTTTATTCTTCTGAGCTTTTCTCTTTGTCCATGTAGAAAATGTAACTATAGTTCTGAACCTGCAGAATTACATAAGAACTAGAGGACAAAGGTTCATTCACAGTGGCACATTCTTATTAAATGGCTCTCCCCATTGTGTCATCAGATTTTTGTTTAATGTGGAACCTTGTAGCATGTGATGCAGGGCACAGAGTTGTAAGAACAACAGGGAAAATACATCGGTGGGCAAAATCTTTGGCCCAAACATCTTTCTTGGTAGTGACCATAGTGCCAGCGAGGCCTGGCTTACAGCTCTATGTGGACAGGTGTCGAAAGTGGGTCCTTAATTGTTCTCAGCCTCATTTTCTACATTTGTAAAACCGAGATGATGACACCCACTTGATTGAGTTCTATGGAGGATAAAATGAAATAATACATGGTACACGATACATTAGCAGGTACTACCTTGGCTGACACTTTTCAAAACTAGTTTAGAGGTTAATTGATTGAAACTAGAGTTTGAAAGTAAAACTAATCATGCATTACATTTGGAGGGAATGGAGATTAAATTGGCCAACCACTCACACACAGCAAGCAAACACCCTTGACTTTGTTGCCTCTGCCTGAATATTGTCAACAAAGAGACACTTGCCATCTCTCCATGTTGCTGGCTATGTGGACTATTTTAATTGCTACCACATTTTTGTGTGTCACTCCATACATAAAATATTGACTCCCCGACTCAAAGCTAATATCGGAAAAGGAGACAATCTTATTGCAGCACATCATGTGCAGACTTTACACTGGTAATGACTACGGCTCACATAACCAGGAAAATACATCAGCATTACAATATCTAAATGAAATACTGCATGCCCGGGAGGGAGCGCATCCTTTAGAAAACAGATGGTTCTTTGTTGAAAACAAAATATGATTATGGTGTTTGCATGCAAAAATCTTATGTCTAATTAGAATAAGACTGGTTGTAGCTGTTTGGTAGTGCACAGTTCTTCAAAGCAGTAGAGAAATTGCTAACTCTTGACTCATGTAATTAAGAAGATGCAGGTGAAATATCTCATTAATGAATATTATTGTGATACCAAGATCTATATAATAAAACTATTGTGGATACAGACTGGTTTCAATGCACAAGAGTGATCAAAAGATACAGGGGACCAGGTATGGTGGCACATGACTGTAATCCCAGCACTTGGGAGACTGAGCCAGGACAATTGATGTGAATTTGAGACCAGCCTGGGCTACAAAAGCGAGCTCATGGCCAGCCTGAACTGTATAGCAAGACCTTGTCTCAAAAAGACCAAGAAAAAAAGACATAGGGAATATTTAATTAAAAATATTACAATAAAAGATACACTGACAAGGATAGGTATGTTCAAAGCAAGGGGAAGTATTTTGATGAGTTGTCTTCAGTAATAATTCTAAACTTACACTGTATGATCATCCCTCACTGATCAAGTGTTCATAACTTTTTTTTTCTTTCTTGTAATTAGGACAGGGTCTACAGGGTGTTTAGGGTCTCACTATGTAGATCAGACTCCAAGTGATCCTCCTGTTTTCAGCCTCCCAAGTGCTGACACTACAGGTGTGTGCCCCCATACCCAGACTCAATCATGGTCTCAGCTTGCCCCTGGGAGTGAGGCTGGCCCAGCGTGTGGGGATTGAACCCTGGTGGCTGTGCTCTGCTGAGGCAGGCACTTTAATCTGCTGAGTTATTTGGCCAGCCCTCACAACTCTTTCTTTAAATAAAAACATTGTGAGACTATCTAGGCTATATAAAGAACTAAGAAAAGCTAGAAATCTCTAAAATCTCTAAAATAAGACCCATTCAAGAATTGGGCAATTGGCCCGGGGAAGTAGCTCAGTGGCACAGAGCTTGCCTGGCAAGTGGAAGGCCCTGAGTTTGATTGCCAGTACCAAATAAATAAGTAAGTAAGTAAGTAAGTAAGTAAGTAAATAAATAAATAGAACTGGGAAATTAAAATGCATACACACTTCTCAGAAGTACAAATGTCCAATAAATATGCACATAAAAAATGTTCAACCTCTCTGGCCATTAACGAAATGCAAATTAAAACACGATGGAGCTGGGAGTAGTGGCTCGTGCCTGTAATCTCAGCACATGGAAGGCTAAGGCAGGAAGATCACTGCAAGTTCAAGGCTAGTGTGGGCTACAAAGTGAGTTCAAGGCTAGACAGAACTGCACAGAAAGATCCATGTCTAGAACAAGGAAATAAAATACAAGGTCAAAAAGTAAAACACACTGGGATTCCAGAAATAATGGTTATCATCAAGAAATCAAATATGAGATGTTGGTGATCCTGGGAGGGAAAAAAAAACAAAACAAAAAAACACTGCTACATTCTTAGTGGGAACATAAACTAGCATAATCACTATGAAAATCAATATGAAGATTTCTCCAAAAAGTAAAACTACAAAATCCTTTCTCCCCAATTATTTCCCTTCTAGGTATCTTCTTCAAAGCATAAAAAATATCGTGATATAGTGGCACCTGCCTACCCATGTTTAAATCACACAATTATAAGCTAAATCTTAAAAGCAACTTATATGTCTGTCAATAGATAAATGCATAAAAAGTGAGCTATTTGTACACACTTGAGTACTACTTTGATATAAGAAAGGATATGCTTGGTGGCTAACAAAAAAACAGAAAGGGGTATTAATTGAGAACAAGAAAATAGGCAAAATGACCAAGGCTTGAGAGGCTACAATTTTGCTTATCCTTAGATTTCTGAATGTCTGTGTAAAAATGTGTAACTGCTTTTATCACATTCTATAGAGATTTATTAGAATATCAATGATTGAAGGAAAATACCAATGTCAAGCTAAGTCTAAGATGTTTGATATTCAGAAAGGCAGTGATGTTGAGCTCAATTACCTATGTTACAGAGTAATAGTATCATGAAGCTTCTCTGCTGGAGGGTTGAGAATGTAAGTTAACAGATCAAAAATTGGAGAAAAAGGACTATGAGGATAACCATCATTTTGGCTCTACCTTTCAAGGTCAGTGAGGACTCAGGACATAAGAGAACCTGTGCTGTAACATCCTATAACTCAGTGGTTTCTGAAATTTTCTGGTCAAGGAGATTATAGGACTGCAGAGGAAAGGGATAAATGAAGTATAGTGTGCCTAGGGAGAGTCACCTGGGGAGAAAACATTCTCTCAGGCTTTCACAGAGAGCAAACTGATCAAGCAATGACTGTGACTCATCCCGATGGCCGACACTGACAATAATTCTATAAAGCACTGTATTTGGTTCCAAAGTTAATACTGAGGAGATTTGACCTTGGAAAATACAAATAATGAAAGTTTTGTCAGACAGGTCTTGCTTTAACTTGCCCTTGATCACCCAGCAGAAAAGCTTAATTACGAGGCATAAAGCACAGAGCTAGATTAGTATGGTGAGCTGTAAGAGGCTTAAATCGACAACTTCCAACATTGCCAGTTTCACCGGTAACCCACTGCCATTATGAAACTTTGGACTATGTATACAACTACTTCTTAGTTCAAAAAGAAGAACATTTTTTTCTTTTTTTCTCTACCAATATCAATTAGAAAATTTATCACGTCTACACTCTGTGCTCTGTATAACTTTTATGAGGACAACAATATGCAATGTGTCACTTATTGCGAATGTACTACTAACATATTTTGAAACTCTCATATTGTTATCTCTTATTAAAAGTAATTTTTTAAAAAGGATACACTTGGGTCATCTGTAGGAAAGTGGACATACACTGAGAACATAATGTTAAGCGAACCTAGTCAAGCCTGCAAGCTTAAATACTGTGTGCTTTCTATTTTATGAGGAAGCCAAATTTAAGGAGCAGGCTAAAAGATAAATAAGAAACAGTATGATAAATCTTTTGCAACTGGATAGGAGATCCCAGAGATGGAGACAAGGCAGAGAAGGGAGGGGAAGGTTAAGTAAAAAGAAATAAGATGTGTGTGTACATGTAAATATTGTGATTGGCATGGAAACATGGTGCACTGTAAACATGTGCTGATAAAAAATTTTTTTTAAAAATCACACCACTTCCTCCTCTACCTCATTCATTGGGTCTGGCACCATGCAACTTCTGGTTCTTCACCAAAGTAAAAATGAATGTGAAGAGCAAATGCTTTGAGTTGATTCAGGCATCCAGGTGGTCATGACAACTAAAGACACTCAAGAAGGACAATTTGGGGAACACCGGAGAGTGAGAAGAATGACAGAGAATGCATATTCAAAGCGAGAGGGGAAAGTATTTTATGGTTGGTGCCCCCAAAACCTCACACATTCAGGGTAGGGCAGGCTTTTCATAACGTGGCTGAATCTAGAGTTTGTGTCTGATTCTGCCATGTGACACCTAGCCCTGGAACCAGCTGATTGTGGACTGGACCATCTATGAGCTGTAAGCAAAATAAAACTTTCCTCCTTTAACTTGGGGTGTTGGGTATTTCGTCTCAGCAATGAGACAAATAACTAAAACACTGTTATCAACTTTTCCAGATGTAAGCATTCATAAAATTTATCATTCACCTCGTGTACTGCTTTAGTTTTCATATACACCATTGAGGCCAAAAAAATCAGCATAACTGATGCTGTCTCCACCAGTCCCTGTGATTTAAGAGTCTATTTTCCTAAATGCTGTTTTGATATTTGTTATTGCATTATTATTGTCTCAACTTCAACACAGTTGAAACATTTCTATAAAATTTGAAAGTTATGAGTAAAGAATTGGGATGGAGAGAGAACAGAGAACAGATAGATAGAAAAATCACTCAGAAGAAAGGGAAACAGATGGAAATGTTCCTGAGTTAGATATCTATTGCCAGATCAATGATCAAACCAAGTTGTATGGGAGAACTCAAAACCACAGGGTAGAGAACTTCTCCGGTGGAGGGAGAGGGAAGGAATGAATATTTTTAAATGATGTAACCTATCACACCTTCTACAGTTGAGCTTGGATTTTCTGAAGAAATGCAACTTTTGTGTATTTGCTACAATATTATATTTTTAATTTTTGAAAAGAAAGGATCTTATAGGTAGTGAGTAATGTCGCTGGATTCCCCAGTTGTGACTATTGTTCTTCTGTCTATCTTTGATGGGAGAAGCTGAGTATGTTACTTTTCTTTCCCACCTCAACCTTACCATCTGCTAAGTTTAGCAGCATTTTTATTTTATTTTATTTTATTTTTTTGTTTCACAACCTTGGTCTGTTTATTCATTCATTGTTATGGCCAGCTCAGCCCACCCCGAGGGCAGGGCTGGCGCAGCATGTGGTGCCGGGGATCGAACTGCGGTCCCTGAAGCCACCCAAGCTTTCCCAAGCAGGCGCTTTAGACCACTGAGCTGTCCTGCTGGGCCCCATAGCAGCATTTTTGTTGACCCACTATTTTTCATCTTCCAACAGACAAGGTAAAACACTTGAATTTGCTAGGAGATCCACAGAAGACAATAATGGAAGGCCAATCATAATTATTTAACCGTGACAACTTTTCTGCAGTTGTTTTGATACTTAAAACATTTACAAGAATAGAGAAAAATATAGCAAGATAACCCTTTGATATTTTTCTCATTCTCTCTTCCTCCAAGGGGTATTATGCTGTAATTTGTTTAGCATTTTAGTAAATCCATTAACCTTTCACCCTAGACTTAGAAAATGGATTTGATGGTTTAGTTCTGTTCTCTAAGGAGTCTATAACCACATCATAAGCTGCATCGTGTAAGACCATAATTGGAATGTATTTTCAGACTGAATTCAGAATTAAGAAAATGGAAATATAGAAAACAGGTCTCTTTGAAGAAAGCCAAGGAAATTTGTCCATCTTTGCCCTTGCTGGTTTTGAAAGAGTGCATCAATTTATGCTGATGGAAAAGGCATGCACTAGTAATGAGCATCAAAGGGTAGACTGAAATTTAAATAGTAAGCCTAAGAAAGTTGCTCTTTTCTTTCTTTCTTTCTTTCTTTCTTTCTTTCTTTCTTTCTTTCTTTCTTTCTTTCTTTCTTTCTTTCTTTCTTCCTTCCTTCCTTCCTTCCTTCCTTCCTTTCTTTCTTTCTCTCTTTCTTTCTTCTTTCTTTTTTCTTCTTTATTGCTCTTTGTTTTGGTTTTTTGAGATAGGGTCTCACTCTGTATTTTATGCTGGCTCTGAACTCACTATGTAGCCCCAGGCTTGCCTTGAATTTTGTGGTGATCCTCTGCCTCAGCCTCTTGAGGGCTGAGATTATAGGCATGGGCCAACATGCCTGGATGTTATTCTTTATTCAATCTCTGATAATTCTTTTTGGTTTCTCCAGATGTTGTTGTATTTAAGGTTTGGAGTTAAAAGGAATATCTCTGAAGGAAGGATCCCAGTTTCTGGGCAGATGGGCTCATTCTTCAAGTCAGCCTCTGCTTCCTATTTCCCTGTTTCACTTTCTAATTGATCCTGAAAAGCAGGAAATACAGTAAATGAATGATTTCCTTAACTTGATATATGCAGAGAACGGTAGGGTCAGCCCTGTTTCCTTTCCTCTTCATTCAAGTCTGATTATTCTAGGAGTGAGCAGTTCAGCAGGTTCCTTTCTCCCAGCTGCTGTCTGTCACATGGGTGACCTGCCCACCTGTGCATATGACGAGCAGGGACAGTGCTTACCCCATGCCTGAACTTGAGCTCTGCCTGCTGCTTAGCACCTAGAAAACCAGCCCCAACCTGATCTCTTCCACGGATAAGGTCACATCCGACTTCTCCAGTCCTTTGGACTTCACCTGACTGTACAAATGTGAAGTTTGTTTGGGTTAATTTCCTTCATCTTTCTTGTACTGAATCAGAGATTCTTCTCCAGTGCAGCTTGGTGTATCACTGAGATGCCAGAGGACCTCATCTGATATTAGATGAACAAAAATTTCCAGGCGTAGAAAAATGTGGATGTAAATTTTAATGTCATCCCCAGCTGTCATTTTATGAAAACAACCTTTCATGGGAAGATGTAAATCATTGATGAGGCAGAGATTCATTATTTTGTGAAGTGGAAGTGGTGACTGAGGAAGGGACAGATAATTGTTGGTTTTAATATGGAAGTCTCCCTATTTCATTGCCATATATTTTTGCAAAATACATGGAAAAGTCCTGGGGTACTCATTTAAAGAAAGCTCCCTTAAGAGACACAGCATATTATTTGGTTTCATAATTTTTTGTGAGACAACTAGAAGGCTGAATAGTAAGAGTGGGAGGGGAAGCATTGGAAATAAAAGGAAGTATTGAATAAGAATGAGGAACAATGTCATTAAGAAAGGACAAAATAATTATACACAGTGGAAAGCAGAAGGCTGTTCTTGTCAAAGAGAAGGAGCATTGAAATGCTTGTGTGAAACTAAAAGACCTTATAATTAAAATTAGTAAAATATTCTTCAGAAAAAAATCCACTTCTAAAATTATACTGGCAATTTGCTTTTGCTTTATGTTATTCATGGTAATGCAGATATGTAGAATTTTAGTCTAGGAAGAGCTTCATTTTTTAAAAAATAAGTTAGTAAAACTCCATTTCTTTATAGCTATGGAAACTCAGGCACAGGGAATTTATGTAACTTCTTAAAATCTATCAGTTATAGAATTGGCATGCGAATAAATAGCCCCTAATTTAACGGTCTGTGGTAGGCTGAATAACGGCCATCCAAAGGTATCCATCCATCCACATCCCAATCCCAGAACCTTTGCTGATGTTACCCTCAATAGCAACAGGGACCATGCAGGTTTCAGTAAGCTACTTATTATTTAAAGCATTAGTGACAATGCATCTAATTAAGGCAGAAAACCAGAATTAAAATCTTGAATTAAAAAAAAATCCTAGTAATATCTCTTAGCCCCAATTAAATTCTTTTGTTTGTTTTGAGACAAGGTCACTGTATCCTTCACTCTGGCCTTGAACTCATCAGATAGCCTAGGCCAGGTTTGACCCCATAGCGATCGTCCCGCCTCAGTATCTTGAATACAGAGATTACAGCTGTGTGCCACCCTGCTTAGCTCCCCGGTTTAATCTTGTTTTTACCCAGTACTGAGTAGAAGGGGATGTGAGTCAGAAAAATATTTTATTTTTATTTTTAAATAAAAATTTCATACCTTGGGTCTAAGCATGGCTAACAGCTATGAAAATGTATCATTGAGACTAGAGACTAGGTTATTCACAACCATTTGAAGGGTCTCTGATAGGCAGACTTCACCTAGTTGGTGTTCTAAGGGAGCCAGGAGATGGGGAGGTGTATTTCGAGGGAGTGTGGTCATGGAATGTGCAGACAAGCATCACCTGGGAAGGACACGAGAATGGAAGACTGAGGCGGCCTTGGGTTTGGATGGGCCCTGGCAGCAAGGGACTGACTCTGCTTTCTGGCAAACGTCGTTCCTATCTCATTCTGCTTTTAGTCATCAGGAATAGCAAGTCTCTTCATTTCCTCCACGATTTCAGGGACTATCTTTGAGGAAAGAGCAATCTCTAATTTTCCAACTTTAAACCTCAAGCGTGAATGAAGTAATTTCTAAGACCCCCTCCAGCTTTGGCATTATTAATTTTAAAAAATTCAGTTAATAAGAATGGCTTGTGTATTTATAAGATAAACCATTTTGGTTCCCAAGGGATCTCAATTTAGCAGTTTTTCAGTTCTGTCAAATCATTATGATCTTCCACCAGAAGACATCACTTAATAGGGACAAATATGAGTAGAGGAGAATCAGTTGCACATCCTCATCTTTCCTTTAGTCTACTGGTTTTGTCATGTGAGCAGAAACACTGAAACAACACTCAGGATTTGGAGGCTTTATTTTATACCAAAAGTCCTGGCTGGGCTTGCTCAGAATGACAAAGAAAGCCAGGTCTCTCCTTCTGGTTGTCTGGGGTTGTTTTTATAGCCTTTTAAAGGCAGGAAATATAAGGCAGGACATGTGCCATGACTTTTGGAAGCAGCTAGGTAGAAATGGAAGCAGAAAAGTCGGGCCAAAGATGTTGGTGTGGATGAAGAATCAGAGGTAAATTCATCTGAGAACAAGTGAGGAGGCCATATTACATGGGGCAGTTTGGAAAAATAAAAATAGAATAAAAGGGGACTATTCTGCTTCATTTCCCCTGTTGTTTGCATCTAGATAAATTTTGTGTAAGCTGCATTTGTTTAAATCGTGTTTTTTTGTTGTTTGTTTGTTTAAGGCTATATAGGGGACTACATTGTCTGGGATCTTAGGGTCATTTATGAACCCTGGGTAAGAACTCTCTGCAGTTTGATTGGCTCTAAGTATTGGGATATAAAGTACATTAACCAAATAAGGACATAAGGTCTTACTACAACAAGACAAAAAACTGGACAGTAGGCCAGGTAAGGTTCTCAACCAACAGCTCCATGATTGAAGGTTTTTTTTTTTTTAAATTATTAAAAGCATGACTTTAGGGGGCTAAAAGCTCAGCAGATTAAAGCACCTCCTTAAGCAGATGCAGCCATCCAGGTCCTATCCCAGTGTGCCATGCCAACCCTGCCCCAGGGGTGCACTGAGACAGCCACTGAGTCTGGGCACGGTCCTGCATGCCTGTAATCCTAGCACTTTGGAGGCTGAAAACAGGAGAATCACTACAAGTTCAATCTGTGTAATGAGATTTTGTAGACCCTGTACTAAAATTAAAAAAAAAAAAGCTAGCCCTTTAAGGTCAATAAGGACTCAGGATATAAGAGAACCTGTGCTGTAATATCCTATAACTCAGAGGTGTCCTAGATTTTCTGGTCAAGGAGATTATGGGAACTCAGAGAAAAGGGATAAATGAACTATAGTGCGTCTAAGGAGAGTCACCCAGAGAAAAACATTCTCTCAGGCTTTCACAGAAAGCAAACTGGCCAAGCAATGGCCGTGACTTGTACCAAAGGCTGACACTAACAACAGTCCTACAACGTACTGTATATGGTCCCAAACTTAATCCCGAGGGGATTTGACCCTGGAAGATACAAAAAAAGTGAATGTTTTGTTATACAGGTCTTGCTTCAACTTGCCCTTGATCACCCAGCAAGGAAAAAAAAAAAAAAAAAAAAAGCTTAATTACAATGCATGAAACGCAGAGCTAGATTGGTGAGATGAGCTTTAGGAGGCTTAGATTCAATAGCCTCCAACATTACAAACTTCACTGGTGGCCCACTGCAATTGCAGAACATTTGACTGTGTATGCATCTGCTTCCTCTTAGTCCAAAGAGAAGAATTTTCTTTTCCTTTCTTCTTTTTTTTTTCTTCTTAGCAACATCAATAGGGAGGTGGGTCATGCCCACACACTGTACTCTGTAGAACTATTGTGAGGACAATATGTAATATGTCAACTTTTTAAAAAAAGAAAGGGGAAAAGAAAAAAAAAGTAATGTTGATTGAATGTGTTAATGTTTAATTGTTTGATCAATCTTATATACCTATATGTATTAAACAAAACTGATCTGATGATGAAAATATGTAATATAACCATTGTTAAATTTAAACAAAAAATTAAATTAAATTTAAAAAATCAATTAAATTAGCAAAATGGGGCTTCTACTAAAAAAAATAAATAAGGCTTCTATAAGTCAGTAAAAAAAGAAAAAAAAAAGATTGAGTAGGACAATAATAAATAAAAGAAAAAAAAAAGAAAAGCCTGAGTTTACTGAATGTGCCCTTGGCTTTAACTGTCTTTTGTGTTGAA
Organism: Myocastor coypus; assembly: GCA_004027025.1. NCBI lineage: Eukaryota > Metazoa > Chordata > Mammalia > Rodentia > Myocastoridae > Myocastor > Myocastor coypus. Next base: position 45,276 of record PVJA010001843.1, read on the forward strand.
GGTCCAGCCCTGTCTAACTGCCTGCAATAGTTGTAACTAGCTGAGATGCTTAAAGTGTATTTTGAAGAGCTATCCCTAACTGCAGTTAGGGGACCCGGGGAACAGATTTCATCCTACCTGCTTCAAGCTGAGAAGGGTTGAAGTGAAGGAGCCCACAGTCAGGGACTCCTAGACAGCCAATCCAATGGGCCTCCAATAGAAGTTTCATAGTTTACCAGGTATGCACTCTTTTTACAAGATTGATCTTGTGGATCCAAGTAAAAGAAATCTAGCATATTTATTGTTAATTTTATCTGTGCAGTCACTGGAGTTTGGCAGACTCTAGGCAAGAATAAAAGTTCTTGAGAAATTGGAGTATAAATAAGTCAAAGCATGAGCACTAGAATGGAAAAACAGGTTTGAGAAAAAGTCAAGTTCAAAAACTTTTTATGCAGAGGTGGGGAGGGATAGTATTGCAACCTTTTTTTTTTTTTTGTCTCTATTGATGGAGCCAGATATTTTGTCATAGGTCTCTTTAGCTTTCGCTGATCTTATCTAAAGAATTTAAGGATTTTAGTTGAATTTTTACCGATTTTTAAAAATGTATTTAGTAGAGGCTCTACAGGGTCTCACTACACAGATTGGACTTGTAGTGATCCTCCTGTTTTCAATGTTCCAAGCACTGGAATTATAGATGAATGCCACTACACCCAGTCTCATTCACCATCTTATTGAACGCTGGGGCTGGGGCCAGAATGCAACATTGGGGATTTTTACAGATTTTATTGTAGTATTTATTTGTTTGTTTGTTTGTTTGTTTATTTATATTTTAGGGAAGGGTCTACAAGATATTCAGGGTCTCACTACTAGATCAAACTCATAATGATCTTCCTGTTTATAGCCTCCCAAAAGCTGGGATTACAGGCGCATGCCACCCTGCCCAATCACAATTGCCCTCTGGGGGTGGGGCCAACACAGCGAGCCCAGGCCCTTGTGCCTACTTGGAGGGGCTTTGATCCAGTGAGCTATTTGGCCAGCCCTTTGTTGTATCACCTATAACAGTGATTAGTTATTGGCATAGCAGGAAATTACTGAAAAGGGTTAGTGATTTGAGACTTTTTTTGTATCTACGTTATTACTACGGCCTTGTTGTTTTAAATGTCTCGGTTATACTTTTCTGCTGAGTATTTATGGCCAAGTTAAGTTGAGACCTGTATTATTAAATGTTAACCTTTTGCTACCTGTCAATAAAAGTCAGTTAAGGCTACTCAGGACTGATGTTGGAGACATGTATAAAGCTTCTCAATTCTTCTGTCAGAGTTGCTATCTGGATGAGTCATGGTCATTGCTTGGCCAAGTTGCTTTCTGTGAAAGCTTGGGAGACTTTGTCTTGGTGACACCCCTTAAGCATACTGTACACCATTAATCTCATTTTTCTGTAAATCCAAAAATCTCCCTACATATACAACCTACTCAGGAGGTTGTATAGCTCACTAGAGTTGTAAGATGTTGCTGGAAATGTTCCTTTAGGTCTTGGGTCCGCACTGATCTTGGACGGTTGGGGCCAAAATACTGGCTGTTCTCCTAGCCTATCTATCACTTTAGTTTTGACCTCTAAACTTTAATTATTGAGCATCTAGAAGAGAAGGTTAATACTGACACACTGTAATGGGAGCAGTGAACTTAATTTATTTTTTCACATGTTTTTAGTACAGGGTCTATGGAATCTCACTATACTGATCAGGTTCATAGCAGCCCTCGTGTTTTCAGCCTCCCACATGCTGGGATTACACACACACACCACTATGCCCAGTTCAATTGCCCAGTCTCAATCACAGTCTCAGCATGCCCTGAGGGTGGGGCTGGCACGGCACCCTGGGGATTGAATCCTGGCCCCTGTGTCTGCCTACGCAGGCATTTTAATCCACTGAGCTACCCGACCAGCCCAGTGCCCTTAATTTTTAAAAGTTTTATCTGAATATAAAGCTCCTTGAAATATAAAGTATACCCAGCGAATTGTTATTTCTTATAAACCATGAATGTTATAGTGCTTGAATCCCTTTAGAATGTTAACAGACCATTACATAGTTTTATAGAGAAAACTGAGATTAAAAGCCATGCATAATATTTTAACATGACAATCATGATGACATTTTTATAATACATTTAAATTTCTATTTTGACATAAAATAGCCTTTTTAATCAGTCATCTCTATTTACTACATAAGAAGCTCTTACCTCATTTGATCTAATTCTGTCTTAGTTATTCTTCTTCCATTGCTGGGACAAATGCCTGATCTCCAAAATGAAGGAAGGAAAGGGTTTTTTAGCTCACAGTTAACGGAAATTTCAGTCCATACTCAGCTGGCTCCAAGGCAGACTGGCACTTGGCTGAGGGCAGCCGTTCATGGCAGCAGCAAAGAGCAAGAGAGCAAAATAGAGGAGTAACAATAACAATGGCAACAGAGAGAGGAAGTCTTTCCCCTCCTTATCTGCCCCAGGCTGGCTGTAGCACTCACACCCATAGTCCCAGAAGTACTCAGACCCATAATCCCAGTGGATCATCAGTTAATCACTCGTTCTGGAAGTCCTCACCCCAGATTTCATGAGGTTTTTTGGGGGGGGTAACTAGACATAAACCATAACACCTTGGGTTATGACGTATTACTTCACACTTCACACACATTGAAGTATGTGACCTTGTCTGGACTAGTGTTTAGGCATCCCTAAGAACATTGGCAGATACATAGCGTAACCATACCACAAAAGTTTTTGTTAAAAATATTATTATTGACTGGCAACCTTATATTGGCTTATCATGAACCTCTTATCACAAGTAGCTGGAGCACAAGAGAAAGGCAGATGTCTGAATCTGAAGGAAAGTGTTTATCACCATAAACAATACTAGTTTTACATTTTGAAAGTTCTGTACATCTTAAAGCACAAATATACTTAATATACTAAGAGAGTAGCAACAAGGAATTGTCATAGCCATATGAAAACCTTTGTTTTTTACATCAGGAAAATTTATCACCTTATTTCTAGAAATCTAACCTTTTGTCGATGACCAATATAAATGTATCGCAATAATATATTTTGGAAAACATTTCTCTTATAAGGCTATGGGGATTGCTGGAGACCTCTATTAATGAACAAGACCTGGATCACTTTTGTTTGAGGCAGCTGCTTTTTTTTTTTTTTTTTAATCTACCAGTTGTAGTGCTATCCAACAGTTTCTTCCTGCACTAAGGTATTTTTCTTTAATTATCTTAACAATTATTAATGATCTATGAAAATCAAATTGTAACAATTGACACATTATTTTTGAATGATGACTCTCCAGTCATAATATATATGCATCATATATTTATAAAACCAATTTTAATATTATTTGACCAGCTGGTAACTTGGGTTGAGGCATATTTTTAATTTTGATGACATTTATCCATAACCCAAGCAAAATTACAGACAAATGCTTCAAAAATCCAAAGATGCAAAAAGAAGAAAAATTTGTTGAACTGCAATAAAATACCCACTTGCAAACTGAACACACAGAGAAATATACATAAGACAAATCTATTTATAAAATCAGAGTGAACTCAAATACATCTTTGCTAAATTAAATTATAATAGCTATAGTTCTAGAAGTTTATAACTATAGACTAATCAAAATTATTTTTAGGTCAGTTAGTAGAGATCTCTTATAAGAAGAATTTGAAGACAGTTTATTTAATTGGAATATTCAAGTTGTTGTTTTGACAGCTGTATGTAATTGTTTTAGGGTACAGACTGCTAACGGCCATTTTAATTACCTAGGGGGTTGAACAGGTCATATTTGGGTGTAGAAAGAGTTTATCTACAAGAATAGTGGCCAGTCTACAAGATATTCTGGAAATCATGACCAGGCAGTTTTCTGGGGCCAGGGATGGTGTGTATTGTTTTTTTTTTTTTTTTTTTTTTTTTAATATCTGTTTTCCTCTTTTGCAGAGGCAGGCACTGGGGAATCAAACTCAGGAGTTGCACTTACCAGGCAAGCGCTTCTGCTGCTGAGCTATCTTTCAGTCTTTGAGTATGTTTTATTTTAAAATTGTTATTAAATTTATAAGATTTTCTTAGCGATTTTTTTTTTGTCAGTGAACTTGTATGTGTTATAAAGAAGTCAGTTTGTCCTGTACTATTAAACAAAAAACAAAACAAAACAAACAAACAAAAAAACAGAAAAAATAGTCAGCATTATTTTAAGGGAAGAAGGGTCTTAATCTTTAGTTTTGTCTGAGGACTGAAAAGCAGATAAACTTGGGCTAAAACTTGCCTATTTGTTTTTAGAGCTGCAGTATTAAATCTAAACCAGTTTTTCTTTTTTAAAAAATATAACCCAGAGATAAGTGATGACCAGCTTTACTCTAGAAGGATCCCAGTGAGTACAAACTTACCATTCTGGAAACTCGGTCCTGAAATGTAGAAGCCATGGAGGAGAGGACTGCACACAGTGAAATGCTGTTGAAAACTATGCTATTTTTTTTTTTAAGGGCAAGGCATTGGAGAAGAGTCAGAAGAATGACTTTAAGTTTGGCATCGCAGCTAAATTTTAGCCATTTCTGGTACAGAAAGACAAGATCCAATAGCTTCTCTGGGGATGGATCTTTAATCTTTAGCAAAGTAGGTGTCTAGAGACAAAGTTTACAGTTGACTTTGGCTGTGTTGCCAAACAGAAAATGAGATGAATAATCAAAGAACCTGAATGGGTATTTTTAACTTGTACGAAAAAAGTGAAAATAAAAGTATTTTAACTCAACTTTTTAGGTTCTAGATGGGCTCTCCCAATTAACAATCATATCTTTCTAGGAGATAGAGATCCACATACATCCATTATAATTAAAGTAGCTGTTCTATCTACAAAAACATGTGTTTTTTAAAATAAGCATTTGGGAGGTTGAGACAAATAGAATGAACATTGCACTTTGTTTTGATACCAATGATTTTAATGTTATGTATAAATGTTATATTATCTAGGCGTCTTAGATTAACTCATACTGCCTCAGTGACTTTTTTTTAATTATTATTATCACCGGCTCAGGTTGCCCTGGGGCTTAGACTGGTGCAGCATGTGGTGCTGGGGATTGAACCTTGGTCCCTGTGGTTGCCTAAGCTTTCCTAAGCAGGTGCTTTAGACCACTGAACCATCTCGCTGGCCCTCTCAGTGACTCTTTGCTGGGTTGTATTTTGCTTGTTATCTCTTGATCTCTCTAGTAAGCATTGTAAAACTGCATGTTTCTCTCATCTTAGCCTCTCTCATAGATGTAACTGTAGGCATGTATTATCATTTCCTGCCTTGTAGAGGGAAGTTGAGAGGAGAAAGCCATTGTTACATGCATGGGACTCACTCCTTTTGGTGTCATCACCATCATAGGGTCCAGGGTGGCAGAGGTGAGCAGGCCTTGGAGTATCAAAAGCTCTCATGTGGCTCTGTATCTGAACCAGTGCACAGTGGACAGCCCTCTTCTTATTTCTGTTCTGAAATGGAAATGTTGAGGGATATTAGTATGCAATGTATCTAAAAGCAAATTTTATTAAGCTCCAAGCTGAAAAGGTCTCAGGAGCAACAGTTTTTCCTCTGGCATGAGCTTAGCCACTGTGAACCAGTGGGCCCCAGCCTTGGTGCACAGATGGAGCAGCCTATTGCCTACGCTGTTCACACTACTCATTCACACAACCAGTCAGCAGGCACTCAGGGGTTAGAGATTCCAACACCCCCTCCCTGGAGGGTTGCCTAGACTAGCAAGAGTGATGAAGCTCTTCTTCTACTTGAGCGAAGCAGGACTGACAGACTAACTGAGGCATCCCAGGAGTCTTACTGCAGGAAAATAGACAGGCAGACAAACTGTCTCCTACTCCCTTTGAGGTCCAGTGTGAGTCACTTTAGCAGGGAGCCAGGAATCCTCCTCTGTACCTCCAAGAGAACTAAAGAATTTTTTTTTTTTTTATTTTTTTGGTCTTTTTGAGACAGGGTCTCGCTATGCAGTTCAGGCTGGCCTTGAGCTCACTTTTGTAGCCCAGGCTGGTCTCGAACTCGCACCGATCCTCCTGCCTCAGCCTCCCAAGTGCTGGGATTACAGGCGTGCGCCACCATGCCCGGCCCGAAATCTTGAGGGAGTGCCTTTCTATTGGGACGCAAAGAAGTTCTTGCTGCATCCACAAGGACTATGACTGTTGACCAAAGAAGTCTATGTGGTCGGTCTTCCAGCTAATGCACCAGATGTAACGGCAAGCAGAAACATCAAAACAATACCCAACATTTGGAGGAAGTGAGCCACTTTATTTTACCCCAATGGTCCTGGTTGGGCTTGCCCCCAGTAGCAAAGAAAGCCTGTTCCTGCCCTCTGGTGGTCTAGGATTTTTATAAACTTGTGTAAGCAGGAAGTTACAGGATCAGAACTATAGGCTCTTGATAGGGCAAAGCAAGTCCCATAACTTTGGAGAACAGTTGGGTCCAATGGAAAATGGAAGCACAGTGCCCACGATGTTGGTGTGGATAAAGAACCAGGAAATGATAATAACCGAGGAGGCCACATTATGTGGGGAGGGTTGGAAAAATAAGAAGAGCATAAAAGGTACTTTTTCAGTTTAGTCTCTTTTCCACATAAAATGTTATTGAAATGAACATTCTTCAGCTACTTGAAAATTTTACTGTTACAAACATGGTAACCCAGATTGTATCATTTACATAATGAATCAGGAAGAGCTCAGGCTTTATTTAGTGTGTCTGCCCTGTGCAACCTCTGGGCAGGCCAAATGAGGAGAGCACTGCACTATATGCAAGAACCCATGGGTTAGTGAAAGAAAGGGAAAATGGAGAGAAGAATAAATGTGCTATAGATGAGCTTAAAGGTTATGTAAAAAGGTAAGTGTTTCAGCAGCTACAATTTTCTTGAAAATGTGGCTTTTTCTGTACAGTGGAGCCTTTGTCACCACACAGAGACTGAGGCATGTCTGTTGCCTTCTTTGTATGGGGAAAAGCAAACCATTCTTCAGCATGAGGAAACTATCACACTTATCTTCCCAATATTAAAAACTGCCTTATTTTTCAAAAGAAATTACAATTTTATGGAGAAATTAAGGTAAGAAGTGCTCTACAGAAAATCCTGAAGGATATAATAGAAATTATAGGGCAAATTAATTGTCTCTCTCTCTCTTTTATTTTTCAGTTACTGAGGATTGAACTCAGGACCCTGAGCTTGCCAGGCACTTACTCTACTGAGCTATCTTCCCAACTGAGGCAAATTGTGGTTACAACTGTTTTTCTCTTGAATATCTTTGTGATTAATGGTTTAGAATGAGTCTAATTCTTAAGCCATCTAGACTCAGGATGCCAGAATCAATAGATATTGTGAAAGAGAAAAAGAATCTGTTCAAAGAAGAGGAACAGCTAGAATGAGGAAAAAGATGAGGAAGGAAAAAAGGTATATTTATGCATATATGTTTATATATATATACATATATATATATATATATATATATATATATATATATACATACATACATACATACATATACATATACAGGATAGCTTGGATAATTTTGCTGCTACTTCTACTGGTCTATTGAAAGGAACAGTTAATGCTTTTTTTCTCTTTTCCTTTTTAATTTCATATATATATATATATATATATGTAATTTAACCAATGTTGCATGCTTATATCTGGTAATCTAAAGAACTATTTTGGAGACAACAATATGCAATATAATAACCATTGTTGAATTCCTATTACTTTGTTTTGTAAAATTCTTTATTGTTCCTAATTTTTTTACCATCTTTTATTTTCTTTAAAAAATAAAAATAAATAATAGCATTCTGGAGGTTAATTATTGACTCTAAAAGAAGAATGCCAAACAATGAGTCTTTGGCATACCTCCTGCCGCACCTGGGATTTTCTCTGGATGACTTCCATCCAAGTGTTGACAAAACTTGACCTTGGATAGGCACTCAGGTTTGTTGGGATTGTGGCCAAAGATGCTTGCCTGGCACTGGGAAGTCTCTATACTCATTAACCAGCTTATTCTGCTCCACATATGGCAAAAAATGCACGTTTTGAGTTTTTCACATCAATGCTGATTCAGAAAGCTTCCAGACAGAAAGCTTCCAATTATTATAACCCCATGCAGTCCGCTGGACTCTTGCCTGATATGAACCTCCCTGTGAAGTTCAGGTGAAAAACCAAAGCCTAATGATGGGGGACCTAAATATGACAAATATACCCATGTATTACAGTTGATAACTTGGCCCCTTAGACTTTACACCAGATTTTGAATTCTGCATTGTCCTGGCAGCAATAAGCACCAGGGTGGCCAATCCTCTTCCAGATGGAACTGGTATCCAGTATAGGAGTTCTGATCCCAGCTGTGCATCTGGTTGGGCTTGAGAGGTGCACTTACTCAGAGTCTCCCATTTCCCCTTGGAACATAGACTCAATAAGCAATGGCCTTAAGTTTGTAGTGCTGACATTTTAAAGAAGCTTTGTCTTTGGGGGAGAAAGGTGCTTCACAGTGGTCTCACATGTGAAGGCAATTTGACTATGGGTGATAAACAGAATAAGAAGAGTTAAGCACTAGTAACAAAAAAAAAAAATGTTATACCAGAACCATATGCTGTGCTGGCCACACCCCCAGGCAGTCTGACCTGGCCATCGAGTCCAGGCATGATGGTGCATGTCTATAATCCCAGCACTGGGGAAGCTGAAAACAGAAAGATCACCATGAATCCAAGCTGGTTAGTAAGACCCTGCACCAAATACATAAGACAAAAAGAGCACTATAGAAAAGAAGACTGAATAAGGTTGCCTAGGCTGCTAAAACATCTCCCTGCTAATATTTACAGTATACAGGTCAGTTATCTTAATGTCGACTTGGGGCCTGAGTTAAGGAAAGAATGAATCAAGGTTTGCATTGACATCACGTGGGGAAAAGATTGGCATGGCATATGGAAATGCCTCTCTGTGCCAACCTTTGGATCCAGTAGCCAGATTTGGGGCAAACTTCTAATAGAGCCTCATGGTAATCATATCCTTGTGGAGCAAAACAAGGGTCCTACTGAATCACAAATCCCAAGAAAATTCAGTTTAACAAAATACAAGGTTAATGCCAAACTTTTAACAATTAAATGTCTTGAAAACAGGGAAATAGAAAAATGGAGAGCATTATCTCTCAGTTCTGATTGTGAGCTCTGGGAGATGCTCTTTATGTAGAATCACAAATCATTGTCAGGTAAGTAAGAGCAAGTTTAGTAAGATGAATGGGCAATTTCTTGTGTAAAAACTAATAGGGTTAGTTTAATGGTAGCATGCGTGCTTGCTATGCACAAGACTCTAGATTCAGCTGGCAGCACCAAAACAAGGAAGGGGTATTCGTTTGATAAACTGATGCATCAGTACATTATCCTGCCCTACCTTCCCTCTAAGAAATCTTGATGATCCAGAAAGAAAATTTGCTTCTCGATCTCTCCCTTCCCTATGGTGAGGAGATACGCTTAAACCCAGGTAAATGAGTCTCTGTTCTGGGGTCAGCTCCTGAGCAGGAAAGCCTACCTGGATATAGGAAAGAAAATTTTTTCAAGCCTGGAAGACAAATCCCAGACAGGATGTGGTGGTCGATACATTGTGTCAACTTGATATGTCAGAAGTTTGGCTAGGCTAGCTTGGCAATTCTACACCTTGGGACCCCTTATATATCCTTTTATGCTGAGTCACTATAGGAAGGCTTTTGCACACCCCACATCCTCGGAGAAGTTCCAAGTTTTGTGTTGTGACTTCCTTGGAGGAGCTTGATCAACATAGCCTCGCCACTCTGGAGAAGATCAGATCTTCGCAGCAGCCACTGCCACCACCACTTTCTTGGAGGAACTCTGGTCTTTGCAATTCACATGGAAGGAAGAGCCAGGCTTGATAGGTGATGCTGCTCCTTCTCCTCTGCTCTTTGCTATTTTCTGCTGCCATCTGCCTTGGAACCAGCGGAGTATGGACTGAAATCTCCACTAATTAGGAGCTAAATAAATCTTTCTTTCCTTCATTTTGGGTGTTGGGCGTTTTGCCCCAGCAATGGTAAAAAGTAACTGAGACACAAGGTAATTTAAATGGTCTTTGGAATAGAGCTGCTTTCCTCTCGGTGGGCCCCAGTGCTGGCAGAAACTTATTGAAGAGAGCACAAGTTTCTGCTGAATCTTGGGACAGGGTGAGGGTGAGCGGCTTTCCTTGCTATGTGGGCAGCATGGTGATTCATTATTGATATATAATGTGGCAAGACATTCGCATCTGGCATGTCACAGCACAGCCTCAACATCCCCAATATGAATACCCACTGCTAAATCTTTGGGTGCCACGCATGGTAGAGGACCTCATTTCTCATACTTCCCTGAGAGGTAAAGCCAAGTGATGTTTGAACAGCCAGTCTCTGTCCTCCTTGGTCAGAAGCACCAAATGCTCCAGCCTGTTCTCCTCACTGCAGTGTCCTGACTGTCTGGATGACTGGGTAGATGTGCTCACAGCCAAGCACACATTCTAGCCTCTGGTATTCCTCTGAATTCTTCAAGCCCTTATAATTGCACACTTAGTTCTGTATTATTTGGCATAAAATTTATGTTGGGAGATATTTATTGTGAAATTTTTGTTTCCTTCCTAGGCAAGATAAAAGGATGTGCATAAGTACAAAGTAGGAAATAATTAGCACAGAACATGGATGATATAAAGCAACAAATTTTAAGAAGAAACTCATCAAGAATCACACCTTACAGTTTCACCAAGGCTCACCCTCACTCTGCCCCAAGATTCAACAGAAACTCGTGCTCACTTGAATAAGGTTCTGCCAGTGCTGGGGCCCACAAAAGCAAGGCAGCTGTGTTCCAAAAGGAAAGACCATTTAAACTATCATTTTCCTGGGATTTCTCCTCCAAGCTTGAGAAACTCTTCTACAATGTATTATTTTCTGGGGAAACAATGGAACAGGATGGTTGGGTAGTAATGCACGCTAATCACTAGAAAATTTTATTCTTGGGGTTATTAACGAGGAAAATTTATTTAAGCTTGCTCTTGGCCAGGTGTGGCAGCACATGCATGAAATCTTAGTGTCTCATTCACTATTCTCTCAGTGCTGGGACAAATACCTGACACCCCAAATGAAGGAAAGAAAGGTTTATTTAGCTCACAGTTTGTGGAGGTTTCAGTTCATACTCAGCTGGCTACTGGCACATGGCAGAGAGCAGCAGTTCATGATGGTGGAATAAAGCAAAACGGCAAGAGCAAATGGGAGGGGTAGCGGCAACAAAGGCAACCAAAAGCAAGTCTGCCTCCTTTACGCTGCATTCACAGTACCTGCCCAGGCTGAGTGTAGTACTTACACCCATAATCCCAGCAGCACTCATACACATCATCCCGGTGGACCATGAATTGCTCACAAACTATAGAAGTCCACTCTATGACTGCATGAGACTTTGGTGGGACAGCTAGACACAAACCATAACATCTAGTACTCAGGAAGTTGAGGTAGGAGAGTCACCATGAATTTGAGGCCAGACTATGCCACGTAATGAGCTCAAGGCCAGCCTGAATTACATACTAAGGCTCTGCCTAAAGAACAAAAACAAAACTCTCTCATGTTCCTAAAAATTTTAAATAATTAATGGCACAATATAAAATTAGACTAAAAATAATATGGCAAATATTGTAATAGAGATTTTCAGAGAGAGTCAAATTAATTAGACTATCATGTTTACTAAAGGAATTTTGTGAATTAATAGATGGAGAGGTCTGGTTTAAAATAAAAACCATGATGTAAGAAGGTAGCAGGTAATTACTAGTGCATACACACAAGCGTGCATGCGTGCACTGGCACACACACACACGCACACACACCCATGCAGAAATCACCATTAAAATGGACGGAGGGCTTTGTTTGATATAGAATATAATTGATTCTTTAATGCAAACATAGTGAGTGCAGACAACTCGCCACACACACTCTGAAATGCTAAGGATAAAATGGAGAGACCAATATATACATATTTTAAAATAGGAAAGAAAGAGAAAAGCAGGAAATTTGGAGGGGAGGTAATGAAGTTGTAATGGTTATCAGTAATTATTTGGCCTCAGATATGTAGTGCTCATAGAAAGCACTAATTGAAATATAAGAAGAAAATGAGTAAGTGAAATACATTAAGGAGATGCGATGGAACTATAATTTCTATTTCTTCTTAATGCTTAAGTAATTAGCTTTCTTAGTAGATTTAAATAAGCAAACAATGATGATTATTATTGTTTGTAATTCTATAGATCTGCCAGTGTAAGGCAAGAAAAATAAATAGAAAATAAAATCATAAGCTCAAAGGGGAAAGATCATCATTTTATGATGTTTATTTTGATAATCCAAGAAAACAGTGAAAAAAACTATTAGATATAGTAAAAGATCCACCACAACACACATGCACACAAGCATATGGGCATACGTGCCTTTACACGCATATAACCTTTTCATTTCTGTCTACCTGTAATAAGTTTGAAGATACAATGGAAAAATGTCTCAGCTATTATAAAAAAAAAAAGGTTTGTGCATTTGTGACACTGGGGGGAAAATCCAGTAATAATCTGCTATTGCCCTACATTCCTAGACCTTTTTATATTTTTAATTTTGAGACAGAGTCTTACCTAATTGCCTAGGATGGCTTCAAACTTTCTTAGGCTGTCCCAGCCTCTGAGCAGCTAGGATTACAAGCATGCACCACTAAGCCTGCATAATACAAACAAAAATTTAAATTATCTTGGCAAAAATGTAACTAGAAGTGTTTATTTGAGCAAATTATAAATTTCTTTCCTTAAAGACATAACGCTGAATAAATGAAGATATAAAGCTTCATCTTGGATGAGAAGATTTAAATTTCTATAGAATTTCAATGGCTCCAAATTATAGGTGCAAATCTCATGCTAATCCAGTTACAATATAATTCTGAGATATATCTGAGAGGATGAGATATATATGAGTTCTCAATAATCAAAGGTTTGTGAAAATTATGAAAAATTAAATAATGTAAGAAATCTACAGGAGTCCAGAGATAGAATAAAATATTGTAATAATACAAAACTTTACATGATTTATAAAGTATATATTAAAAACAAAATGCAAAAAATGCAAAAATAAAAGTTATAGAGAAAGTACATTTGCAAAGAATGTTATTGCTAAAGGATTTACATTTGTTACATACAAAAAGCTGTATGTATTTATAAAAAAGTCAAATTATGTAAATTGGTAAAGTTATAAATGAACAACTCATAGTACAGAAAATATAAGTGACATGATTTATAAAGATGATAAATTTTTGCTATGAAATACTATATGTGTAAGGATTTGGACAAAAGGTATTTTCATAGACTTCTGGCAGAATATGAATTGTAACTCACTGTTTAGATGAAACAATCTGGTAACATCTATGAAGAACCTGGGAATTCTGCACAGAACTCCACGGAATATCTGTTCCAAAAACATGTCTTATTGCCTGTAGAAGAAAAAGAGATTACCCACCTATAGGAAAATAATTATGCATATGGTATTATATCCACGTATGAGTTTTTTAGTTAAAACTATACCCAGTGAGCTAAATATTATTTAATGTCAAGTTAAGATGCAGAGAAATGCTTATGTATGTATCATACTTGTTAGGATGAATGTTGATTATAAAATGTCTATATGTTAGTAGGAGAGTCATATAAATGTTTTCAAATAATTGTATTAACATAGAGAAAGCAGGAGAAGAGCATGTATGGGCTGATAGTGGCTAGGTCAAAGGAGTAAGGAAACAGAAAGGAAAGAATAAATAAACTTGGAGGATAGCAGAGTACCCTGGAAAAATAAAAGTGATTTAGAGAATATAAAATTGAATTTGAAATTATTAGTTCACATTGTAAAAAAAACTGAATATATACATCAACTAGAAAGTTAAAATGAATGGATAAAAATATTGAGATTGGGTGTAGTAGCATGTACCTGTAATTGTAGTAATACTAGTACTTGGGAGGCCGAAAACAGGAGAATCACTGTGAGTCCAATCTATGCAGTGAGACCCTAAACACCCTGTAGACCCTGTACCAAATACATGAAAAAGACACATTGACTTCTTGGACTATTATTCTAAAATTTTATAATGATTTTCCAGAAAAAAAGGAAAAAATCAATGATAAAAGTGAGGAAACTTCTCTTCTGGAGGGTTAACAAATTAAGCTTGGAGAACAAAAAAGTAGAGAAAAAGAAGGGCTACAAGGATGGCCAATATTTTAGCCCTAGCCCTTCAAGATTAGTGCAGACTCAGGACATAAGAGAACCTGTACTGTAACATCCTATAACTCAGTGGTGTCCTAAATTTTTTGTTCAAGGAGATTATGGGGCCACAGAGGAAAAAGATTGATGATGTACAGCGTGCCTAAGGAGAGTCATCTAGAGAGAAACATTCTCTCAGGCTTTCACTGAGAGCAAACTGGTCAAGCAATGGCTATGACTCTTCCAGATGAATGACACTGGCAAAAGTTCTACAAAATGCCCATGGTTTCAAGGTAAATCCTGAGAGGATTTGACTGACCTTGTCAGATACAAAAGTTACATGTTTTGTTATACAGGTCTTGCTTTAACTTGGCTTTAACCACCCAGCAGAAAAGTTTAACCTCAAGGCATAAAAAATAAAGCCATATAAGTATGCTGAGCTATAAAAGGCTCACGTCAACAGCTTCTGACAATGCCAGTTCTGATGATAACCCACTACTATTATGGAATATTAGACTATGCAAATAATTAATTTCTCTTAGTTCAATGAGAAGAAGTATTTGTATTTTCTAAACAGTGTTTAGAAAAATTATGTCTGCATCTTTACTCTGAACAACTACTATGAAGACAACAATATGCACTGTATCAATTATTGTGGCTGTCCTACTAATGTGTTTTGAAACTCATTGTTATTTCTTATTAAAAATAATAAAGTTATTTAAAAAGTCAGGAAAGCTTGGAAATAACAAGAAGAAAGGGAAAAATTTGACACTGTGTTAATTAAAATATATTCATGCTCATTTGTCTTCTTTAGATTTTCAGTCTCTCAGCTAATGGAGAAATGAAGATTATGCAGAATAAAGAGAAAGGAAATAATTTCTAAATGCATCATGGAAATTCAAAATGTCATTTATTGCTACTCAAGGTAGAAATGTAATTTTAGCACTAGGAGAACACCTAGAATCCTAGTACTTGTTGTGTTCAGCTGTACTCTTGTTTCCTTTCTTAATTTAGGGGATTTGTGGTTTGGGTACTTTTTGAGTGCATCCCTTCATATGCTGGCAGCTTGGTGTCCAGGGGATCCGTGCTGAGGAAGTGGAAACTTTTACGAGATGAACCCTAATAGCAGACAGTTAGGTAACTGAGAATCCTGCTTGGAAGGGACTAATATCGTTCTTAAGGGACAGTAGTTAGTTCTTGGGAGAGAGAGTTATTATAAAAAGAACAAAGTTGGGTTTCTGAATCCCTCCTACTCCATGTTTTACCTTGCAACGTGTCCCTGTCACATACATTTATACTATTATGCCTTATTCTCATGCTGTGATGTAGACAGAAGGCCCTTGTGAGGATGTTGACTCCATCCATACTCTGGATCCTCCATATTTTGGGTTAACTATTACCCAGACTCAGGGATTTTGTTACCACAACAGAAAATGGGCTAATATAGGGGAATACAATCAAGGTTGTCTTATTTGCACTGGATCTAAACAAGATTGTGTTCAGATAGTAGGAGTGAAGCTAGCCATAACACAACATTTCCCGTAGAAGTAGAAATACCTCTCACTCACAGAGTCTAGCGACCAGCTGCTGTGCATGTAACCTTTTGGAGAAATGCCTCTTTCTTGATTTTTCATTCCATATGTCAGCAAAAAAGTTCCCGAGTTTAGATGAAATCTACCATTAGACTTGTCCCTTGGAATAATCCAGAGTTCTCACATGTACTACTGTAAAAATTAAGCTGCGTTTTGAAGTTGCTTATATAACTTGTTCCTTCAGTTTGAAGTGTTATGGTTTAGATCTAAAGTATCCTCCAAAAGTCTCATGTATTCAGAGGTGACACCTGATCTGAGGACATAGATCCCTAGAATGACCTGGAAGGGACTCTAGATTTCTTTCCTCTCTCTTTATGCATCCTGGAGTCTACAGAGTGGGCAGCTTTCCTCTCTTTCCTCTGTCATGCTTTTCCACAGCACTGTTTCTGCTTGGAATCACACAAACATGAGTTGAAACCCATGGAAATATAAGCCAAACAAACCTCTCCCATTCAAGTGATGGGTGTTGTATATTATGCCCCAGTAATAGGAAAGTGAGTAATACAGAAAATTGGCACTAGGAGTGGGATCTTTGTTGTAACTATGATCATCTGGTTTAGAGCTTTTGGAATTGATTTGCATGAGGAATTTGGAAAAGTTAAGAGATGCTGAATAAACCCTTAGGATACCGTGAGAAGACTGCTTGGAGATGCTGGTCAGAAAACCAGAATGCTAATAAGAATGCAAACAATAAAACCTTATGAAGTTTCAGACTGCAATGAAGGGGTCCTTTAGAAATTAAACCAGAGACTGTATATATTTCATTCTGACAGAGAATTTGCTTATGTTTTATACATGTCTGAAGACATGTATGAGGCTGAATTTAAAGGGGGTAGACTTATTGAATTGATAAAGGAAATGTCCATTAATCTCAGAATTCTGATTGTGCCGTGGATACTTCAGACTGCTTTAAAAGATCTACAGTAAGAATAAGGTGCAAAAAAAAAAAAGCAGAATTGAATGATTTGTAACTTGTAACCTGGCTAGAAATGAAGTAACTGTAAAGTTCAGGCCAAAGAAAACATGGCTGACGAACAAAATTAGAATTAAAATGAAGCCAAGTATTTTGAAACCAGGACACCATGAAAGATTCCCTGCAGACATCTCAGGAAGTGATAAGACCTCATTGCAAGCTCAGAGGCGTAAAAAGGCATGTCTCTTTTCTTCAAAAAAGTATCCTTCTTTATTTGTTTTCTTTTTTTTTTTTTCTTCTTGTCTTTTTGAGACAGGGTCTCGCTATGCAGTTGAGGCTGGCTTTGAGCTTACTTTTGTAGCCCAGGCTAGTCTCGAACTCGCACCAATCCTCCTGCCTCAGCCTCCTGAGTGCTGGAATTACAGGTGTGAGCCACCATGCCCAGCTTCCTTACTTATTTTTTTTCTATTAGTACATGCTGCAGCATATAATACTTACATTCCTTATGGAGGGTGGTCCATGAACTTAATACGTCTTTTTTTTTTCTCAATCCTGAAAGACCATTCTGAGCAGAGAGCTCTTGAATGTCCTATTCATTCAGGAACATTTAGAAAATATTTTCCTGAGTTCAGACGTCCAGGTACTCAAAGGGCCCTGTAGCCATGGTCCAAGGGGCCCCAGCTGCTGCTCAAGCTGAAATTAGACCTTAGCATTATTCACTTAGTTCTGGCTGTCAGAATGTAAGAGTTACATGGTCATGAAAGTTACTACCTAGATTTCAAAAGAAAGCCTGTGAATTGAAGGAAAAATGAGCGACAGAATCTGAGTTCCTGCAAGGAGCCCCTGAGAGAGAGTCATACTTGAAACTGTGTGGATGAATATAAATGTACACTGGGGCCCCAAAATTCTGGAGATGCTAAAAATGTGGAACATCTGCTGCTCAGTGAATGGGGCCACCCCATGAGAGAGGACATATGAAGTACAAATGAAAAGGCCAGAGGGGCAGGGTCATCCAAGCCCTTTGGAGCTCATACATCATTCCCATTTTCCCAGTTGCTGGACATGGAGATGCAGGATTTGATATTTTTCTTGCTGGATCTTGGACTTATTTTGGTCTGAATCCTTTCTCTTCCTTCATTCTAAACTTTTCTAATGATAATATTTAACCAGCATTATTGTACATTGAAAGTATTTAACTTTTCTTTTATAAGCTCACGACTAACAGTTTGCCTTCAGTCTCAGGAGACATGGGACTTGGACTTCTCAGCACTGTTGAAAATGGTAGAACTCTGGCAACTCTTAGAGATGCAACACATGCATTTTGTATTGTGAGATGGATATGAGCCTTTTGAGGGCTAGTGGAGGAATGCTAGGTTTAAATCTAAAATGTCCTACAAAGTCTTCTGCTTTTGGACGCGAGGCCTAATTAGAAGAGATAGGTCACTGGGGCATGATCTCAGGATATATTCTTGTCCTTGCCTCTCCACTTCCACCTTCCTACTTCCTGGGGCAAGCAGCTTTCACCCACCAGGTTGTTTTATTTGTTGTTCCTGCTGTAGAATCAGTCAATATCATGCACTGAACACATTAGAAATTTAAGCCAAGTGAACCTCAATTAACATTGAAGTTGAGGTTGAAAATGTTGGGTCCCAGCAGCAGTAAAGCATTGAATCCAAAAAAGTTGTACATTCTCATTTGTTGTCCTTGTGATTTTTGACCTACAATGAGGATAGACAGACTTTCCATGTAATACAGGTTTTGAACTCTAAAGAAGCTCTGCAGATACAGTAAGGTCACTCTTCGCTGATGGCCCTGTGGCTCTGGTATCAAATGCTTAGCATTTGGGAGGAAGAAAAAGGAGTGAGACACCTTTCTTTAGCCTATATTTGAACCTAACCACATAAATTGGTAGCTTGATATATGGGCTGTTAACATGATCTCATAATAATTGTTGCTTCTCTAAGCTATTATAGGATGCCTTCTTATAATAAAACAATAATCCCTAAATTTATCTTCTCTCAGGAACTTACTATATGTTTTTACATATTTCATGCTTTATGATATGCAGCTATCTCATACATTCAGGTTTTATGTACGCCAAGCTTTATATTCTTCATAAATATTTAATTCAAATAAAGTCAATTTCAAAATGTTTTGTTTGCCCCTAATGCTGAAAATATAACTGCTATTAATCATTTCTGATTATATTAGTGTTTTCTAAATATCGTAAGCAAAAAGAAGATTATAAGTCTTGGTTTAGGTTGTGATTTCCTAAAATGGCTCTATTTTATATTTGAAGACAAAAATTTTCTGAAAATACTTGGAAATGTAGTTCATTTCATCTGGAAGTACACTATCCACTGTGTATGTGTAACTATTGTCTTACCTACTTGATTTTGCCCTCATTCCCTAACTTATCACCTTTCTCATAGCTGATTAGA